>JAOTOM010002865.1:0-121955 GCA_034440615.1 Ashinkailepas kermadecensis | reverse complement strand
GGTGGCATCCAGTGTGTATCAAGCAGACCATTCCACCTTGATGCAGCTCAATATGGAAAAGAAATACTGTGTGGCTGTCCGCCTCATCCTGGGTATGTGTAGCGACACCATCTGTGTAAGGTGGGTATCTCACACAGCTACATCTGGTAGCTGCACAAAATAGACCATATTGGTGGAGGGGCATGGTGTCATACATTGGTGCAGTCACATTCCAATACAAGTTCATCAGTTGGTGACCAGTCCAGTGGGTTGAGGACATACTGTAACTCTGGCAATCCCGTTTGATTTCCTCCGTCATAAATACGAAGGAGATCAATCATATACATATCATTATCATGTCACATGTGACTGCTCAATTCAAGCTGATTTTGAGGTATCATGTCCAGTTTATGTGAGTGACCTTGTCTTATAATTGCAGGTTTTAACATGGCGTACTCCTGTAAAGTTCTTGGAGCAGGGTGCGCCTCACCCTTGGAGCATTTGATAGAAGAGATCAATTTTCAAAGGGCGAAGGAAATGAGACAGCTATTAAAGGATGGTATGCAACTTTTCTTATGCATGCTTAGTATTAAGTACCAAAGCTATTAAAGGATGGTATACAACTTGTCTTATGCATGCTTAGTATTAAGTACCAATATTCCACATGCTCCAGCAAGATCGCATCACATGGTCTAGCTTCATTATTACCGCGAGCATTAAGTACACGAACGTTATGTTTTATATCGGACTGTGTACTTGTATGTGTACACTGTCTTAGTGTTGTTACCGGGTGCATTATTGTGCTCCGATAATATTGAAACAAACTCGTTTTTCATTTTCCAGACAGCGGATTTGTAATGTTGCATGGGACAGCGTATTGGACCGACCTTTTCGTACGGCATTTCCTGTTTGAGGATGACCGCAGTGCTCAGGAATCGGACGACCTGATCTTCTTCATACGAAAACGACATCTCAAAGAAGCCAGGAAGTACATACCCAGATACGAGGTACCGTTGTTCTCTTCCATCTATATTTGTGAGCGGGCCCACTGAGACACACGAATTTGTGTGATTTCGCCCCACAAATCCACCATCTATGCCCCCGGTTAGATAGGGAACACATTTTAAGACACGTTTCACATCTTAAAGTTGAAATATGAAATGTGATGGTTTTTCGCCAAGTACCTTTATCAGTGATGGTTTATCGCCAAGTAGGTCATTTATCAGTAATGTTAGTTGATGAGCGTGCAACCCCATTGCTGTCTAATAATGGTTAGGGTGTGCCCTATGTAATATTTATGGAGAACCTGGTGATAGCCATGCATTTCAAGGGATTTTAAGGTGTGGGGTACAAGCTTTCATAGAGGTGTGGGATCGTTCAAGTATATCGTATCTGCAGTCAACATCTGTTTTATGAGAATCGACGAATGTACTCGTATAGTAGCGTTTCCGATATGGACATATTTTCGGCAAGCCGCTCTAAGCCTAATCCTAAATGTAACGTCATCACTGTCCTACGCCTAACTGTCTACCTTCGTAGCATCTTTGTTTCGGCCCGTTGTACGCATGGTTATGACTATAGCCCTGCTGAGCTGGGACTGGTGCTGGCAGACGCTGCTGGAGGTGTTCCGACGTGACAGTAAGAAGCTGCCCATCGGTGACCCAGAGATTGACTGGGAGGAGACCATCTACACCAACCTGATCATCCACAACTTCGACTACTACGTCACACTGGCCGTGTGTACCCGTACCAGCCCCAAGGAGCTTCAGGTTTTGAAGCGGCACACAGAGGTACCACTTCCGTCCTGAAGTTAGGTAGTTAGTTATTAGGGCTTTAGGGCGCATCGACTACATTGGTCATGTAGCGCCACTTCCGTCCTGAAGCGGCGCACAGTGATACTATTTCGGTCCTTAAGCGGCGCACAGTGATACCACTTCCGTCCTGAAGCGGCGCACAGTGATACTATTTCGGTCCTGAAGCGGCGCACAGTGATACCTAGCGCTCGCACTGTAGCTCCCCCACGCAGCGACTGAAGTGACATAGCGATGTACCCGGTCCAGCCTGTCCAGTCCCAACCATTGCCTAAATTGACACACAAAGGTATCCATTGTCCACACGTACTCTGAGGCCACACACTGGGGCGCACTTTAGCCCTGTCGTACCCAGCCCAGCATTGGGCCACTTCCAACGCGTGTCCGCTTGCAACAGTGCGGGAGGCTTCACACGGTGTGTGTTGACGAGGCACGGAGGCTCGGGTGCGCAGATGGCGTCCCCCTGGCCGTATGTGTGAGAGGTGCTTTTGGTTGCAGCGGGTGTGGGCGTCACCGAGTCGTCGTCTGATGAGTGACAAGGGCACCTCCGAGGAGATCACCTACCCTAACATCTGCTTCATGCTGGATAACTTCGATGAGGTCAGGCCACAAGCGCGTGCGATTCATCTATGAAATTATGATGTGTATTGAAAAGCACTTCAAGCGAACACTTTGTGATGTCTTGGCATGGTTCAGCTCTACATGCCCTCATTCGAACGAATCAACATTTCCCATTGTCTGGTCGTGATCTAGTTTTACTCTAGATACTATTGTAATTCACTGGACAAGTTAAATACAAAGTGCAATGTTACAAGGATTTATATTCTCAGGAAAAGTACACCAACGTTTCGGCTTAATGCCTCATCAGGGTGACAAGTATTATATTTTTAATAGTATGCAAAACGGAGCGTTTTTGATTTCCAGATTGACACGTGACACAAGATCTACCACCTACTACATGCTGGCGAAAGATATTCAGACGAAACACCCTAAAGCACATTACACAAATATCAAAATATCGATTTGTCATGGGTAGTCCCATTCCGTATCTCATCTTCGGATCGCGGTCGACAAGGGAAATAAATGTACATATAGCATCCGAGCAACGTTCATGTAGGGCGTTACGAGCTTCCATGGCCTAGATGTGCGTGCAATTGTACTGTGGGTGACTGGGTGGGTGTGCGTTGTGTGTTTGTGTGTGTATGTGTATTTGCGTTAGTGTATGTGGCTGTATGTGTGTGTATTTGTGTAATGTGTAAATATGTGAGCTCCTATTCCGCTCCTGTCACCTGTGAACAGATGACGGGAGCTGGATAGGCACACACATACGCACTACACAAACACCCACACCCACGTACACCCACATGTACTAATGCATATACATATACACATTCAAAAATTTCAAATTTCGTGTTTGATCTAGTGTATTTTTGGTTACTAAGGGCGCCCCCTTTCTTGGTTGCTCCTTTGCCGGCACTTCAGAGGATCATTTTAACGGCTCTGGGCCTTCTCTGTCAGACCGGAGGCACCTCTGGGCCCCAAGGGAGGAGGTCATGACCTCACGACATTCTCCCCCCCCCCTCCCCTGGGATCCACCACTCTGACTGATAACAGCCTTTTGACGAGGCCAACTAGGCCCAGAAGCTCGTCAAAACGCTCAAGCGATGTACGGTACTTCGGAAAAATCGTGGTCACTTATGGCCTCTGGTATTATTCGCATATTCGTCATATTCGCATAGACATATTCGCCACAAACATCCCTTTCTCTAAGTGTCTCTCACCCATAGCCTTCGGCTAGGCGGTCCTGGGTTTGATCCAAGAGCCAATAACAAAAGAAAGTCTGCGTCCTGCATGGCGTGCTGACGGCGACGGTAATATACATACACACACACACACACACACACACACACACACACACACACACACACACACACACACACACACACACACACACACACACACACACACACACACACACACACACACACACACACACACACACACACACACACACACACACACACACACACACACACGCACGCACGCACGCACGCACACGCACACGCACACGCACATACATACATACATACATACATACATACATACATACATACATACACACACACACAACGGCGTGCTGACGGCGACGGTAATATACATACATACACACACAACGGCGTGCTGACGGTGACGGTAATATACATACACACGCATACACACACACACACATACATACACACAACGGCGTGCTGACGGCGACGGTATATACATACACACGCATACACACACAACGGCGTGCTGACGGCGACGGTAATATATATACACACGCATACACACACACACATACATACACACACAACTGCGTGCTGACGGCGACGGTAATATACATACATACACATACACACACAACGGCGTGCTGACGGCGACGGTAATATACATACACACCATACACACACACACACACACACAACGGCGTGCTGACGGCGACGGTAATATATATACACACGCATACACACACACACACACATACATACACACATAACGTCGTGCGGACGGCGACGGTAATATTCATACACATACACACACACACACACAACGGCGTGCTGACGGCGACGGTAATATACATACATACACACACATACACACACAACTGCGTGATGACGGCGACGGTAATATACATACACACACATACACACACAACGGCGTGCTGACGGCGACGGTAATATATATACACACACATACATACACACACAACGGCGTGCTGACGGCGACGGTAATATATATACACACACACACATACAACACACAACGGCGTGCTGACGGCGACGGTAATATACATACACACACACACATACACACAACGGCGTGCTGACGGCGACGGTAATATAAACATACACACATACACACAACGGCGTGCTGACGGCGACAATATACATACACACGCATACACACAACGGCGTGCTGACGGCGACGGTAATATACATACACACACACACACACACACACAACGGCGTGCTGACGGCGACGGTAATATACATACATACACACGCATACACACACACACACACACACATGGCGTGCTGACGGCGACGGTAATATACATACACACACACACACACAACGGCGTGCTGAGAGTAATATACATTCACACACGCATACACACACACACACATGGCGTGCTGACGGCGACGGTAATATACATACACACACACACACACACACTGACGGCGACGGTAATATACATACACACGCATACACACACACACACTGACTGCGACGGTAATATACATACACACGCATACACACACACACTGACCGCGACGGTAATATACATACACACGCATACACACACACACAAATAGAGACACATGTACATGTATATATATATATATATGTATATTTTATAACACTCACAAATAATCCAAATAAAACTCATCGAGAAGTATTAGTGCAACAAAAGCTAACTAAATTGCGCCACATTCTCGTAAAACGTTTTGTTGGGCGTTCGTAAAGCAAACGTAACGAAACCGACACCATTCCGTTCATTTTGTATTTTCCGGACGTTCCGATTACGTTCCATTCCGCTTAAGTAACGTTCCCAAAGCGATAGCAGTTGACCTGTGTGAACCGGCCATTTGCGAAACGTTGGTGTATTTTTACTGAGAATATGACGTTTGTGCCGTTGTCCTATAGATACGCAAGACAGCATTTCCTGCAAAAATCCCTTCTGCCGATGTTGTCCATAGAAGCGTTGCTTTGTCTGCTATTTTTCACGTTATTACGGATCGCCGTGGTTGGCCTAATGTTAGGCTGCAGACAACTCACGACTTATTCTGATCTGACCTGACCTGAGCTCAGCACTGTCGGGCGTTCTCGGATATTTTGATTTGTGGTGACGAGATGGATTGAATGGAGCTGGCATTGACCTTTATATATAACTAGACAGACAACTCGACTTTTCAAAACGGTCCCGACGGCGCCGCATATGGGCAAAACGGCGGTGCTGGTAGGCGCTGCACAGTGTGTTGTGGATGTAAAGCGGTCATGCTGGGGCTTTCTAGTTGGTGAAAATGACTATAGCATTTTCAAATGATATAGTCATATATGAAGCAAAAACCTTTTGCTTGATATATATTCATATATCAAGCAAAACAAACATCATCTAATCCCCATTAAGCCCGTACTCCGACCTGCCGCGTCCCTGCCGTTCATCCCCTTGCGGAGACAGATACAGAGGGCACAGGGGCATGTGTCTGCTCATGGCAAGGTGGCACCCATCTTACCAGGAATAGTGGTCCTACAGTCAGGCTCGGGCGCAACCCTTTCAAATTTTTCAGCTAAAGGCGCCCCTCGAAATGGAAATGTGCCCCTTATAATTATTGAGTGCATCCCTTGAATTTTCAGCTGAAGTCTCCCTTCCAAGAACCTCGAGTGCGCCCCTCTCGAAATTTTCAGCCGAAGGCACCCCTGAGGGCTCATCCAGAGGGCTCATCCGTGAAGAAAAAAAATCCTGGATTCGCGCCTGCCCTCTTGGCTACGCCCTTGGAAGTGGTACCGGGCTGATAGAAAGAACTACAATTAAAGTCCTGAGCGCACGCATGTTTATTTCTGAAAATTATTCGGACGGGAGGGGATGGGGGCAAAATACATGAAGGCAATGGGCAGGTCCAAATTGATTGGGGATCACACTCCATAGGGTCCCATGTTAATGCTTGATATTATTGGCGCGGGGGGGGGAGGAAAAGCCAACATTGATGGGGCACTTGACTCCTCGAAAGTAGGTAAAACAACACCCCTGCCTGAGCGTCAACCCGTGCCCTGCAGGTTGGTCGTGCGGATTCAGAGATGGTCGGCGGATTCATGGATATGTCCCCATGAAATTTGGAACCCACGCCACTCCGGGATGGCTCGAGTGCTCCCCCTCATACTTTTCAGCTAGAAGCACCGCTCCAGGGTGCTCAAGTGCACGCCCCCTCCCCCGCTAAACGGATTTTCGGCCGAAGACCGAAAGTGCACCTCCTAAGAAATGGCGCCCCTAGACAAATATCCCTCCCATGACATTTTCTGGATCCGCCCCTGATTAGGATATAGGATATACACACAGCACACATATGCTGTCAACTACAAACATCCCCAGTGTCACTTCGCTAGCGTTTGTCGGGTATCCAGGATCTTAATTTCATGGTGTACACATGCCGAACACCGCACAAAGTTGGCAAAACCATGATAGAAGTTAGACCTCAAAAGCACAATTACAATATTTTACAAGATGTTTCGCCGTTTCTATCTCCTCACCATGAACCCAGCATTATTTTGCACTACTTTTTATCAAAATATATCCACAACTTTTCATTTTACAACATTTCATTCCAGGGCCAAAATGCATTGGAGCGGGTGGCGCGCTCGATCTTTTGCGCATATACCGCTGCTCCAGCCGGGACCGGCCGGAATAGGACGTGGAGCGTGCGGCGGGCGGCGAGTCGGCCGTCTAGTTATGTATAGAGGTCAATGGGAGCTGGTGTCTCGCTCCAGCGTGACCTGACCTGGCGTGACCCGATCTCTGTGAGGCGCCGACGGACATTGTAGTGCGTGACTGTGGGGGTGGTGGCCCGGGACCTGGGCAGGTTCTTACAGAGCGTGACCTTACCTGACCTGACTTGACATCCGGCAGGTGTTCACGGATATTGTGGTGCGTGACGGTGAGATGGTGTCGGTGGAGCTGGTAGCCCGGGACCGCGGCGGCTCGTTACAGAGCGTCATCTTTCTGGGTTCAGTGCGCTATGACGCCCTCAAGAGGGTCTACGACACTCGGGTAATGTCCGCAGCGGTGATCTCGCGTACTGGTGTGGTTGCAGGACGACATCACCAACAGAGGTCATGTACTCTCGGTAACCCGCGTAGCTGGATTACCTACAGTACCTATTCGAGGCGATATGGTGTGAACTCCGGCAATTAGAAAGCAGTGAAAGTTGGTAAATAGTTGGCTGCTTTATTATTGATCTTTGCGACGGTTTGATGTTTAAACATTGAAAGTGGTAGCACAACCTCAGCTTCAATGTGATGTTCGAGTAAAATAAGCTTGCTAGCCGTTTGTTTGGTGAGGCTTCATAATATGTTCTTATTATGGCCCTATAATTGTATACGATAAACACTGCCAGCTGTACATTGCCCCTTTAAGTTACTTAAATTGATTGTGTCCGCTCATCTAGGTGGGTCGATGGTTTTCTTGGGATCGTCAGGCCAACCAATAGAGTTGTGAGAAATTGAATAATGGTATGCAGGTATATCGTCAAAAAAGTATGTTTTTAGTATGTTTGTTGTTTGATGTACTTCTTACTTGGTTTAAGCAACGTACGCCCTCGTTAACCACTGCTCTCTCCCTTTGGGACGAACATTGCGCAGCTAATATGTAAGTTTCAGTCATTCCCTGTATTTGTGTTTCGTCTAGCGACGTATGTTTTCATGGCATCCCGTAATGGCGCACGCGTCATTGTGCAGCAAGGAGTAGTCGCGGAGTACTTGAGGGAAATAAGTTCACCATATGAAGCGCGCAAAGAAGGGTCCAATTAACATGATGTCGAGGTATTATGTTTTATCGCTTATTGGGTCTGTTTCCAAGTTAAAGAAAGAACCCAGTAAGGTGACCTATATATACTGGAGATGGCCGATTATTGATCACGATCATGAAGGCGATTCACTTCCGTTTTTCTGTCGTGCAATGATTATTCAAGTTGTTTATTTTATCACTTGAATCAGAGTTCTTCCTGGGATGGCTTTATGAACCAGGGTCCTATTGCTAAGCAGAGCTTGTTGCGTGAACCCTGGCCCCACCACCCGATCCATGAATTCCAGTTCAACGGCAGAATTTTGACCGGAAGTGTAACGTGCCGTCAATGCACCGACACGGCCGCCCGGTAGCTCGTCCCCGGCCTTATCGGGCCAGCTGCCAACTGACCCTCCCAGCCAGGGGCTAAATGCGAGCGCGCGAGGCGACTCGAACCCTGTCTTGCCGGGACGGGGGAGACGAGTGCAGGCCGGCGCTCGAACCAACTGAGCTACCGGGGCGGCTAATAAAGATGCTCATCTATCTTGCCTTGTCACTCCTAAAGCTGTCTGGCAACGATATTTCCGACAACTGAAGTCTACCTTTATCCGATTAGAACTGTCTTTGTCGAAATAATCCTCATAGCATGATTTCAACTAGGGTACAGATCACTTGGTGTATCAGCACCTTTTTGGTGGAAAATGTATTTCTTTTGAAAGATGAGAATGATATGGCGGAAGGAGAATTGAAATATTAATTAAGCTATATGACCATTGCAGTCGATGCGCCCTTTAAACCCAAATATTAATTAAAAATACACCGACAGCATGCAACAAATAGCGAATGTCTTTGCTACGGATGGGCCAGAATGGTAGCACGAATGCTGTTAATTGGCAATATTTTGCACCGCACACAATGGTGCTCGGGGCGACTATATCGTGCCTGACCGATGGTAACCGGTGTCTGACCGACGCTGGGCTGACTGACCACCAGACCAGTCTGGGCACCAAGATGGCGCAGCGCGTCACGTTCGGCCTGTTCGCCGCGCCTGACTCGCAGCGGATGGAGTTTGTGCGCGTCAAGGGTCCCATGGGCAAGGGCCACGCCGAACTAGCCGTCACCAAGCCACCAGGTGGGAGCTGCTGCGTCAGCCCGGTGTGCAGTGCGAGCGGCCTCTGGGGCTGGCGTTCTGGCTGCTAATGCTGCCGTGCCGGCCGTGTCAACGCCGGCGTGACACTAGTCGGGTGGGGCCGGCAGAGGGGTATCGCAGAACAAAGAACGTCGGAATGGAGGGTCAGTGGATGCACGGTGCAGGGTCAGTGGATGTACAGTGGAGGGCCAGTAGATGTACAGTGGAGGGACGAGGATGTACAGTAGAGGGTCGAGGATGTGCAGTGGAGGGTCAGTGGATGTTCGGTGCAGGGTCAGTGGATGTACGGTGGAGGGTCAGTGGATGTACAGTGGAGGGTCGAGGATGCACGGTATGTCTTCGGTCACGGCCACATTCTGTAGCACACCGATAGCATGTGAGCATTGCATACTCGTAATGGCGTAGCTCGAGTTCGGTGATTATCACTGCATGAATTCACTTCAGGTACGACTGCACGTTTCGTGATGCGCTACCCTGGCGCTTGGGGACTAGCGTGCCCCATTTTTGAAGAAGAAAAGTTTTCCGAGCACGTTCGCCCCAGGCTATTCCCGTTCTATGATACATTTTGCCCAAGGCATTCCATTTTTGGTGAATTTTGGTCGATAGTTTTTAATTTCCGAGCAGCAGATGAAGTTATCGCCACAAAGTCTCCTCTAGTAGGCTGATTTGCCATTGACCCGGGAGTAGCACGTGCTGTTAGCGCGTCGTTCTTCTGTTTGTGATTGAGCTAGAGAGATAAAACAAAAACTGTCGCATCGTCTGATATATAGTTATCACCCTATCAGTACTGAGGTGCTCCCCATATCAGAGAATATACTGCCTTTCCTGAAGTAAGCAAGTGAGGCCCTTTTTACTTTGGGACTGCTTCTTTACATCTATTTGGAATGATTTGGGAAACAAAATTTGCAAATCCAACGATAACGTTGTCATCTAGTGGCCACAAATTGAAGCTGTGTTCTGTCACTTAGCATGATTCACGGATAAAATTCCGAATATTGCGCGACATGACATGACTTAGGGTGACTTGTGACCTAAAATCGTGTAGGTGGTGATAACAGAACGTATATAGCCTCTTCCTGACTGACATTTGACGTTGTGGGGAAGTTAAAATATTTTTCATTTGTTGGACATTACCCTAGTTTTCTCCTACACTGACCTTCAAAGGTCAGGGATCGAAGTCATCTTTTCAGGTCACGTAAATAAAAATGTGTGTGCACCAAGTTTCGTCAAACTTCATTGAAGGGCTTGGAAGTTACATAAGGGGGGCTGGAGCAGACCCCCCCCCGCCTCAGTTCTGAGATGACCAAACAATCCTAGTGTATATGGTGTTAACACATTTGTTCCTGTACAGTTGACTGCAACAGTATCGCAATTGCTGTTAACGCGCCATAAAAAGTAATTCAGTTGTAGTGTATATTGCACAACCGCACACCTCAGCACGGTGCTCTTGATCGCCCAGGAGTCAGAACACCTCAGTCGATGCCCCCCTAAACTGCGAGTCAGGACACCACAGCATATGGTGTCGACAAACGGCTGCAAATTCATGTGATTTTTTACACGGACACACAACACAGCGCCACGTTTTCGATAACTGAATGCAGCACTCAGCAGCATGGATTCCACAAACGGTTACAAGTTCATGTAGCTTTCTTTGGTGTGACCGAAAGTTTTCCCGGTGCCATTCCACGACCTGAGCCAAGGTGGTGACGTACCTGGTGGGATGAAGCTTCGCAGACTAGGTGCAATGCACGAGACGTGGTTCATGTCAGACACCTTGTACCTCCTGAAGATGGCGATGCTGTCAGAAAAGCTCGAGATGGACCAAGAGACCAAAAGGAAGGTCCGGGCCATGGCAACATTTATCGCCTTGTTCCATGGACCGCACTTCCTGCGATCTTCGCTGGCAACATCTTTCTGGCTGGCGATCTGGTCTACTACCACGACATGCAACAACTTAATGACATCGTCGAGTTCAAGAACGTCATAGACGCCGTCACCAAGTCCATCAAGCGTTTCACTACGTACTTGGACTCAGCGGTGTCGTGTTCGCTGTGTTCAATGAAGATTTCACATCAGCTGAAGGGCAGGAAATTGTTGCGACCATGGCAAACATTCCGAGATCAACCGCCATATCGCGTGGCAAACCAGAAGAGAGGTGAAAGTCTGCCCGAGTAG
Source organism: Ashinkailepas kermadecensis (assembly GCA_034440615.1). Taxonomy (NCBI): domain Eukaryota; kingdom Metazoa; phylum Arthropoda; class Thecostraca; family Neolepadidae; genus Ashinkailepas; species Ashinkailepas kermadecensis. The sequence goes on along the minus strand of JAOTOM010002865.1, from coordinate 110,296 downwards.
TGATCTCAGGTCACTGCTAGACAACAGATCCTGGCTGCTCTTCGACCGACTCCACGACAATGCCAAATGGCTGCTGAAGTCGGCCATTTGGCATTGTGGAACAGCGACGCTGACCACATGACAGTCGCCGAGTACGTGCGACAGCTGGCGGTGGTGAACGACGGCGCCGAACAAAGGATCAATCTGCGCAGGACCTGATGGACCGGATCCAGGATGCGGAGGAGCTTGAAGACTTGGTTCAGGTCGTGGAATGACAATAAAACTTTCGGTCACACTAAAGAAAGCTACATGGCTAAATGATCACAATTTTGGTCGAGGCGCCCTAAAACTCAAATAACTAAAGAAAGCTACATGAACTTGTAACCGTTTGTGGAAGCCATGCTGCTCTGAGTGCTGTACTGAGTGATTGAGAACGCCCCACCGTGTTGTGCGTCTGTGTAAAATATGGTTACATGAATTTGCAACCGTTTGTCGACACCATGTGTTATGATGTCCTGACTCATGGACGATCAAGGGCACCGTGCCGAGTCGTGTGGTTGTGTTGACATTGTTGCAATATACAATAAAACTGAAGGACTTTACTTTTATGACGCGTTAAGAGCCATTGCAATACTTTTGCAGTCAACTGTGCAGGAGTAAATTTGTTAACCCAATATGTACTGGGCTTTTTGGTCATCTCAGAACTTTTTGTCATCTCAGAACGGGGAGGGGGGGGGGCTGCTCCAGCCCCTCCTCCTATGTAACTTCTAAACCCTGCAATGAATTCTGACGAAACTTTGTACACATATGCACACGTGTTATTTACGTGACCTGAACAGATGAACTTGATTCGTGATCTCTGAAGGTCACAGTGTGGGAAAACTAGGTCAATGTCCAACAAAAATATTTTGTTTTAACTAAGCGCAAAAATTCAAATTTTAGTCAGGAAGGGGCTATGTACGTTCTGTTATCATAATCTACCCGATTTTGGTCCCAAGTCACCCTGGGTCATATCAGGTCACGTAATATTCAGGGTTTTCTGTGTGAATCTTGCGTAGGTGACCGAACACTGCATCGATTCATTGGCCACAAAGTTATCGTTCGATTTTCAATTGTTAACCAAATTATTATAAATTGATGTAAAGGAACAGTCTCCAAGTCACGTGCCTCACTTGCTTAGTTCAGGAGAGGCAGTAGATCTGATAGGAGGGGGCTGGAACAGCCCCACCCCCTCTCAGTGCTCATAGAGTTAAGCTATATATCAGGCGATAGAGCAGATGATGAGCAATGCAACCGTTTTTGCTTCATCGCTCTAGCTGAACTACAAACAGAAAACGACGCGCTGACAGCACGTACTACTCGTGGGTCAATGGCAAACCAGCGTACTAGAGGGGACTTTGAAGCGATGTCTTCATCTGCTGCTCGGAGATTAAAATTACCGACGAAGACTCACACAAACGGAATACCATGGGTACATTTCATCATTGAACGGGAATAGCTTGGGGCGAACGTGCTCGGAAAATATTTTTGAAAAGGGGGACACACTATTGTGGACGGGTAATGATAGAACGCTTGACGTATTACCCGGTATGCCTATATTTCAGCCCGACGTTTATGTTTGTCCTCCATTGTGTGTGTGGCCAGATCGTGTACCTGTCTGCCCCCCCCTCTGTGGTGACAGTGTGCATGTGCTCGGCCATACCCTGCGTCTGTGTGGGCCCCTCTGTGGTGGCAACCAGTGTGTGCGCTAGGCCAGACCCTGCGTCTGTCTGTTTTCTCTGTGGTGATACCCAGTGTGTGCGCTACGTTATACCCTGCGTCTGTGTCGATCCCCCTGTGGTGACACCCGGTGTGTGCGCTAGGCTTGATCCTGCGAATGTGTGGGTCCCCTGTGATGATGCCCAGTGCGTGCGCAAGGTTAGACCTCGGTGCCTGTGTAGATCCCCCTCTGATGACACCCGGTGTGTGCGTGCGGCCAGGTCAGGGCTGCGACACGCCCACCTCGGAGCCGGGGTACATGCTGACCGACCAGGCGTGGGACGCTGAACTGGAGGAGCTTAACCAGCGAAGACGGCAGGTGCTCAAAACATTATTGCCGTACCGGCGAAACCAGGAGCCGATTGCCTTATCCGCTATAACTATGCTTGATGCCCTTGTTTATTTCGTGGAATTTCCCGTCGACAGCAATGTAATCATCAACGGAAGCTTGTTTGCATCAAATCGCTTGAATTACCTTAATATTTTGCTCGTTATTCGCCCGTTTAACTCGGTATTTGTTGCTGCGATGCAAGCCTGGTATTGTTTCGTGATTACCGTTCTGCTATTGAGTCCTGGTCGCGACGACATTGATTGATCATCGTGACGTGCGTTCGTTGCAGCGTCGCATGAGTGACCCGAGCGGAAATCTCGACACGTTCCTGAACCCACACTTTCGAATGAAGCCGCAAGACAGCGCGCTGGCGCGATCAGAGGGCGACGGACTGGACGCCCATGACCAGTCTGTCCATGAGATCGAGGCGGGAGACGTCAGAGACGGTGCGTAGGACACGCTGCGCACTCAGGCCATTTTGTTGGTTTTCGTGCCATCCACTGGAGTCCCTCCCGCTCTGCCTATCCTGCAAAGTCGCATGCAAATGCACTCGGACATCTCGTTTAAGTTTGTCAACTACCACATGGCAATTACTGTGTAAGCATCGAACCTTTCTGGATGAGCCACGGGCACGAAGTAGTCAGACTGGTCGCATCACATGTGTCGCATGTATCGCTCTCGGTCGCTGAGCGTGCCGTGATTGGGCGGATCGCCCAGATGGTCGTGATTTCCGCCGTCGTTGCTGGTCGTGTCCACCGTATCACTCGGTTGCTGGTATGCTTCTTCGTGTTGATGTCTCCGCGGCAGTACCTCGCGCGCGGCTGTGGCGGCGGCGGCCGGTCCTCAACATTGCCGTCGGCTGCATCTCCTCCAGACTGCAGTCGCACGCACTGCCCGCGTGCGTGCGGTGCCGTGGCCGCTGCAGTCGTACGCGATGTGCCGCCGCTGCCGCTGCCGTCCGCCCACGTGCATGTGCTTAGCCTGGCCGTGTTTCATTTTGTAGACGGCGGTCCGCGCCGCTCGACGCCTCGCGGGCCGACTCAGGTAGACTCAGTCATCGCGGAGGAGTCCAACACCAGCGCCGGCCAGGTAGGTGCCACGGCTAGCGGGCAGACCCGCGCCGACACGCAGAGGCGGCGCACGTACGATGCGGCAGTCGACGGCGCCGCGGTGAGCTGTGGCTGCCGGCCCGCGGAGGAATCTGAGGCCACCCGTCCGGGTCGTTGCTCGGCTTCAGACTCAGTCACCGGCAGCACATGGGACGGGAACGGTGCTGGTGCAGCTGGTCTCTGGGATCGAACATGTGCTGGTGCTGGTGTCGATGCGGAGGCACTGTTGGATGTAGTTTGCTGTAGTTCAGCCGAAGAGACCATCGGGGCGGACGAAAGCCACGCTTGGACACGCGATGATGCGGACACAGGCCACCGTCGGACACGTGATGAAGATGAAAGCCGATGTCGGACTTGTAGTTGTCCAGGTCCAAGCCAGAGTCGCACTCAAGGCGACGTTGACCCAAGCTGTAGCCGGACTTGTGATACGGGCGCGTGCCACGTTCGAGCGGACAGTAGTAAAGACCCTGGTGACTGTCTGCTAGCTTCCAGTACTGAGTTTGCCAGTGCCTCGCCACGCCGCTCTCCGGAGGCCGACGACGCGGGGCTGGCTCCGACACCCGTCTGTGAGGGTCGTCTGGGAGACGCAGCCCTTCAGGACACGGCGCCCGGCCCTGGCCGGCCGGCCGGAGGGAAGGACGCTCGGCTGGGAGATACAGCTGGGCAGGACACGGCGCCCAGCCCTAGCCGGCCGGCTGGTGGGAAGGACGCTCGTCTGGGAGACGCAGCCCTTCAGGACACGGCGCCCAGCCCTGGCCGGCCGGCCGGTGGGAAGGACGCTCGGCTGGGAGATCCAGCTGGGCAGGACACGGCGCCCAGCCCTGGCCGGCCGGCCGGTGGGAAGGACGCTCGTCTGGGAGACGCAGCCCTTCAGGACACGGCGCCCAGCCCTGGCCGGCCGGTCGGTGGGAAGGACGCTCGGCTGGGAGATCCAGCTGGGCAGGACACGGCGCCCGGCCCTGGCCGGCCGATCGGTGGGCAGATGGTACCACCGGGCCGCAGCCGACTGCCGCTCGTCACGCCCGGCAAGGTGTACCGACAAACGTACGGCCAGCCGGCGGCCGTCCGCTGCCCCTGCGCGCGCACCGCCGACGGCACCGTCGTCCACTACCGCTGCCACGTGCAGAGTCGCTTCCTGCGCGACAGAGGTGGGTGATGGATGTGTGGCATGTCCTGGCTGTGTGCGTTCAGCCGCTGCGAACCGAGTAGCTGTCTGAGTATGCATGTCAATGGACTCAGTATTTGCACCTGTTGAATTAGCTGCGTGAACAGGGGTGGAAATTTCCATGCGTTTTGGGATACCACTTGCTACCCCTCCCCCACCCCATGCTGCTAAGATTCGACATGGAACCTATGGGCGTTTGCTTGAACGAATCACATGAAAACACCTATTTGCGCCCAATCATTTTAGAAAAGTTTCACCCCTGTGCGTGGATGCCAACCGCTTTGCATATGTATTATTGTGTCATGACACCGACTATGCTTATGTGTTTATATATGAATATGCGTATTGAGTTGTAGGGAATTTGTGTGTAGCTGATGAACTGTTCTTTGGCCACTTTTGAGTCGAGATGTCTTGGCCTTAGGCGTAGGTGCGTTTTATTTGATGGCGTTGCTGGTCGCCAGTCAGCAGACCGAAGGCCGACAAGGAGGCCAAATGGTCGCCTTCGTCACTAAGCTTCAGCACTTCAGCTGCAAGTGGATAGAAACCAACTTGTGCATCAATCGATTCACTGCCACCCACATTCTAAGGACGGTGCATAGTCGTCCGGTACACAATTGGGCACTTGCAAGGGGCTCGATTCTGGGCGGATCGGATGGTGCACCACCCTTGTGAGGGGCTCGATTCTGGGCGGATCGGATGGTGCACCACCTTTGTGAGGTGTAGGCTTCTGGTGGTCGGCTCGGGTGGTGCACCACCCTTGTGAGGGGCTCGATTCTGGGCGGATCGGATGGTGCACCACCTTTGTGAGGTGTAGGCTTCTGGTGGTCGGCTCGGGTGGTGCACCACCCTTGTGAGGGGCAGACTGCTGGTGGTCGGCTCGGGTGGTGCACCACCCTTGTGAGGGGCAGACTGCTGGTGGTCGGCTCGGGTGGTGCATCACCCTTGTGAGGGGCAGACTGCTGGTGGTCGGCTCGGGTGGTGCACCACCCTTGTGAGGGGCAGACTGCTGGTGGTCGGCTCGGGTGGTGCACCACCCTTGTGAGGGGCAGACTGCTGGTGGTCGGCTCGGGTGGTGCATCACCCTTGTGAGGGGCAGACTGCTGGTGGTCGGCTCGGGTGGTGCACCACCCTAAGCTGGTGGGAGGGGCAGACTGCTGGTGGTCGGCTCGGGTGGTGCATCACCCTTGTGAGGGGCAGACTGCTGGTGGTCGGCTCGGGTGGTGCACCACCCTTGTGAGGGCAGACTGCTTTTGGTGGCGGGGGTGGGGCTCCCCCCCTTTGAGGGGCAGACTGCTGGTGGTCGGCTCGGGTGGTGCACCACCCTTGTGAGGGGAGACTGCTGGTGGTCGGCTCGGGTGGTGCACCACCCTTGTGAGGGGCAGACTGCTGGTGGTCGGCTCGGGTGGTGCATCACCCCTTGTGAGGGGCAGACTGCTGGTGGTCGGCTCGGGTGGTGCACCCCCCCCTTGGGGGCAGACTGCTGGTGGTCGGCTCGGGTGGTGCATCACCCTTGTGAGGGCAGCAGACTGCTGGTGGTCGGCTCGGGTGGTGCATCACCCTTGTGAGGGCAGACTGCTGGTGGTCGGCTCGGGTGGTGCATCACCCTTGTGAGGGGCAGACTGCTGGTGGTCGGCTCGGGTGGTGCATCACCCTTGTGAGGGGCAGACTGCTGGTGGTCGGCTCGGGTGGTGCATCACCCTTGTGAGGGGCAGACTGCTGGTGGTCGGCTCGGGTGGTGCATCACCCTTGTGAGGGGCAGACTGCTGGTGGTCGGCTCGGGTGGTGCACCACCCTTGTGAGGGGCAGACTGCTGGTGGTCGGCTCGGGTGGTGCATCACCCTTGTGAGGGGCAGACTGCTGGTGGTCGGCTCGGGTGGTGCACCACCCTTGCCAACTGATCACTGTCAGCGGACTGAGCCAGGCGCTTAGGCTCACTGAGTGAGCAAGCCAGTGGACAAGACACACGCCACCGCCGTGCCACAGAACTGGACGACGGCGTCTACAACCCAATCTGGACGATGCGCGGCTTCTCCCAGACGTTCCACTTCTGGAAGGAGTCGCGTCGCACCTCCAGTATGCCTCTCAACGCGTATCTCACCTACGTGATGCTACCCTGGCATGCTATTATCAACGGTGAGGACTGGGCCGACGTAGCCACCGCCCGGCGGCCGGTCGGCGTGTCGGCGCGCCATCTCCGCCTGCGCCGCTGCCGGTCGGCTAGTGCGATGCGGTTGGTGCAGTTTGGCACAAGTAAGCCGTTTTCTGTGTGTTGTCTGACCAGGGTTGGATTTATGCTTTGTAGTCCCGGATTTGGAAGAGGAAGTTGTGTGCCATTTCAGATTGGAAAGGATAGTTTTAGTTCTGTTTCTGGCATCAGAAACTCCTTTTCGTATTTTCCGGTCAGTTTTGGGCATGTTAATCGAACAATAATGAGTATTTAGTTATTTTAGAACCACACCATTCATCTTTTTGCAAAAAAGGAGTGTGCAATTTCCCAGAGAGGAAAACAATGTTCTGGATGGCAAACGTTCAGGGCAAGGTCAATGGGCGCTATATGACCAACGCAGTCGATCCGCCCCTAAACCCAAATAACCAACCAACCAACCAGGACAAGGTCACGCTTTCAACCTTGTGTCTGAATGTCGTGTTGTGAAGCCTTCGGCCGTCTTTCGTCTCTCCAAGTAACCTAGTCGGATGCGATTGTATTCTGTCTGTTTGTGACTTGTGACCTTTCACATGTCGTTTCTCACTATGTATGGTTGCATTTTGTTTGGCGTGCTCAACAAATATGTTTCGCGTCGTTTCAGATCTCATCACGAAAGACAACAGACAGGATCCGATCTTGTCGTTTTGAAGGCTGTTTCCAACGTCTAGCAAGCACAATGTGCCTTCTTGAATGGTGAACCAATGTGAGGGCAATCTTTTAGGTTGGGAATGCGAACCTTTCACGATATTAAGTCGCTGGAGCTTTCTCCGATTTCCGGGGTCGTAGGTGTTAGATTTACGACCAGGTGAATGACTAAGCAGGCTGCGTGTCGGGTGGGAATTTTACTAGATGTGATATCCAGCTGTTTCACTGGAGATTGTGCGTGTTGTGCAATGTGCGTGTGTGTGTACCGTGTTGTACATATTGCGTGTAGTGTGGCTAGTAGCGATGCTGTTGTTCCGGCTCCGACTGTCGGCCTGTTGCGTGGCGTTTGAGCGCGTAGTCTGCCGGGTAGGACTACCTGCTATCTCTGTCTGCCTCCTGCTGGTGGCTGGCTCACTGGCCCGCCCATACCGGCGCGTGACGGGTCACGGCCGGCCACTGGCGTCTCGATGTCCGCCATGTCACGCACCTGTCACCGTGCTGACCAGTGGCGGCGTGGCGCTGTGCTGGCTGTCTGGCACATGGGGAGGGCGCGTTATTGGCCGTTCCCGAGATGGCATTGTGGCATGGTTGAGATGTGAAGCGGGCACTGCCATTTGATGTGCTATAGCCGACCGGTGTCGTCAGTTAGTGTCATGGTATTCCCTCACCCGCCCCTTCCCGATCGTCTGCGTCTTTCACCATCTCCGTGCCAGTGGACGCTCCTTGTTCGCTCCAGTCAAGGTGCCCTCCACCCTTGGACGAATCCTGACTCCTGTCCACCCGAGTTGACGTGCCTGTCCGACCCGGAGTACGTCGCCTCTCTCCAGCCGCCCCTGGTGGCGCGCCCCCCCGCCCCCCGGTGCCGGTAGCACTGCTCTCTCTCCCACCATATGCCGTTTTCCAGTCGCTCCGTTCACTATCGTCAGGTGTTCCAGACGTCGGGTGTCCGGTGCCAACGCAGTCATGTGACGCTGAGCGTCGTATGCAGAGGGGCCACAGACGGCGCGTGTCTGGTTACATCGGTTGTGTTGTGCAGAGGGGTCGCAGACCGCGCGTGTCCGGTTATATCGGTTGTGTTGTGCAGAGGGACCGCAGACCGCGCGTTTGGTTATATCGGTTCTGTTGTGCAGAGGGGCCGCAGACCGCGCGTGTCTGGTTACATCGGTTGTGTTGTGCAGAGGGGTCGCAGACGGCGCGTGTCTGGTTATATCGGTTGTGTTGTGCAGAGGGGTCGCAGACGGCGCGTGTCTGGTTATATCGGTTGTGTTGTTTTGGCGTTAGTGGGCCGTTGGTGTTGTCAGCTGGGGGAGGGGGAGGGGCTGTGGGCCAGCAGTGAACCATTGCTAGCTCCGACGGCCGCTCCCGTGTGGCACTGTCGGCGGCTCCGTGTTTGTTCATGTATCCTCGTCGGGCTCCCAATGATCCCAGGGTTTCTAAAGTATGCTTGGACTCAATGGATGTCGTTTTAATGTTTTATGCGAGGAATGACCCAGTTGTCGACGTTCCTAAAACACCAAATTATCACATCGTTTTACTGCCAGTGGATTGTGAAGAATCATTTTAATCCCGGGAACTTGTGTTTGGACGTCTTTGTGCAATATGTGGCGCAGACTCGTGCTTTAGGTGCGCGAACTGGCGTGGTGAGTCAGAATAAAATCGACATCTTATCTATGCTGATTCACGTCACACCTCAGCACCGAATCCGTTCACCTAATTATTATTATCATTTAATGTGATATTTTTGTTATTATTTAATCCCATCTACTGATGCTTCACTGTATTCACACGATATGTGCACAGCACACACCGGCTGTAGAACACTGTTTGATTGTTGTTTCCCCGAGATCAGGTGCAGTTATGTACTAGAATGTCATAAATGTTTTCGATCGCGGATATTTAATTCCGGTCAGTATATTTTTGTCCGCGTGTAGAAGTGCTGGACTTATTCTCACCGAATGCACAATTGAACGCTCCCGGATGTGTGAATCGCGCAGTTCTGCCAATTGAGCTTAGCATATTGTAACGTGGAATATTGCTGTCTGTTTATCAGGGTGACGGTGGAAAGGTGATTCTTTTGTCATGGTACCTGTCTTCAGATGACAAACCACGCATATGTGTTGTGATTACTGCTTCTTACGCTGGTGTATACGTATTGATAATACAGCAAGCGTGACATTCCATTCGCAAATAAATTTAACTGTTGCAATGTTAAATATGTGTTGTTTAGGCCTGCTGGTGATAAGTAAATATGATGTGAAATTAGTGTTTCTTTTCCAGTCATGCGGTGAGGACGTTCTATATCTATATATATATCTATATATATATATATATATATATATATATATATATATATATATATATATATATATATATCGTTCTGAAAGAAAATAAACGTTTGACATTGGTTAATCTAGCTGGAGAAAAGATGTTTCCGAGGTAATCGGGTAAAATGGATGGAAAACAATGAATTGCGATACTGGGAGATGAAGGGGAAAATGTCATATTTGGTACATTCGCAGTTTCGAGCAGTGTGTATCTTAATGAAGAGCGTGTTCCTGCATATCAATCCATTCCAGCAAATAGTTCGCAAGTATTACATGACTTTCGGTTCGGTTCGATGCCCTTTTCTGCCGTGCAATTATGTCCCATTTTCTGCCGTCATGTCCCATATATGTGGGGTTGATGCGCCGCAAATATTCAAAAGCGAACCAACTTATGTGCATGCCTGCCTATTAATTCCTGAGATGTCGGAGGGGGTGGGGGGATGCAGTTAGATTGCTGGGTACCTTGTTGACTGAATCTGCGCGTTAAGCCTATTGCGGAGGTCCCGGCCGCGAAATAGCCAGACAGCACGCGGTGCCCCATGAGCAGGTTGAGACGATCTGAGCCTTCGCATGCTTTTTACTATCGGTGCGCATACGCTCGATGGCGTGCTCATTGTAGCGCTTGGCGCACAGATACGAAATGTTCTATCACGACCGATTCCAGCGTGCGGTGTGTGGAGCATATGTAACTGCCGAGTACGTCACTGCGGTGTGTGGAGCATATGTAACTGCCGAGTACGTCACTGCGGTGTGTGGAGCATATGTAACTGCCGAGTACGTCACTGCGGTGTGTGGAGCATATGTAACTGCCGAGTACGTCACTGCGGTGTGTGGAGCATATGTAACTGCCGAGTACGTCACTGCGGTGTGTGGAGCATATGTAACTGCCGAGTACGTCACTGCGGTGTGTGGAGCATATGTAACTGCCGAGTACGTCACTGCGGTGTGTGGAGCATATGTAACTGCCGAGTACGTCACTGCGCGACAGCGTGAGTAAGTGGGAAGTCACCGAGCGAAGCTGGTGTGCCGTCCATGTCACCAATCACACACTGCTGGGCGCCAATGATGAACTCTGGTCGAATCGCCCTTAAGCCCAAATAACTAACTAACGAATCGCAGAGTGCACCAGACACAGGTCAGTATAACAGGCCAGCTGGTTGGCGATCGGCAGTCCCGGCTTTCTGCGTACAGCGCGGGCTCGATCGTATTTCAGTTTTCCGGCCTGGATATTGGACAGCAAAATTAGCTAAGCGCTGTATAGAATCAGTTGAGTTGAGTGGCACTGGCATATACTCGGAGGCGGTAGCGCACATGGGACATGGCAAGGGCATCGATCAAATCGGGAAACATCTCCCGCGAGAATCCATGCTTTATACCTGACAGTCCCAAAAGGATTCCGAAACACTGAGCGATGAGCTGGTTCCATGCCAGATTTGCATCCACAATGACTCCTAAATTCCTCAGTTCGGTTGCACAGCTCAGATTCTCCTCCCCTTTCCCATGGAAGAAACAGTCGGTTTTTGGTTCGTGGTGGCCAGTTGACTCGGTCTCCAACAAACATGAGCTCCGTTTTGCATGGGTTCACTTCCATCCCATGCTGAAGAAACCAGGGCATGAGAATGTCAAGTGCTTCCTCCATTCATTGGTGTAGCCACGGTTTTGAAATGGGAGGGGGGGAAACAAACCAGGGACGCGGTATATTTGGGCAAAATAGAAAGGTAAGCCCCCTTCCCCTCCCTCCCCCACAAAAAAAAAATCCTCTGATTTCAGCCACTTCATTTTCAATGTTTGGTTTTCAGATTTACCATGGTCAAACATGATATTTTGGAGACGAGGGTTCCTCCAAAATTAGCAACAAATGCATTCCTTATCACTGTCCATGAACACCGAGCTATATGTCGTATGTACTATCCACGATTCCACAATCACCATAGAGCAATGCTGTAATTATGTTAAACGTTGCCCTTTTGTAGCAGAAGATAAAATATTGGACCATGGTTTTGTTGTAGTAAAGATGGACTTAACACCAGAGGCGCACCAAAGGTGGGGGACGGTTGCCCCCCACTCCTTAGGGATTGGAGCCCCCAAGAAACGCGCTGGGGTTCGGAAATATTGCGCCAGGCTCCCTAAAAATCCCGCTGTGGACCCCAACAAATCGCACCGGTGTCCCTAAAAATCAGTGTTGGCCCGAAGCGTCGCGCAGGGGCCCCTGAAAATGACACTGGCCACAAGAATCGCACCAAAGCACAATACAGATAATTATATAGGAACTATTAGTTACAAACGTACTACCGGTTGAAAAAAGGGCATCATTGTCGGGAAGTTACCAGGAATGATTTTCATGTTATAATTTATGCTGCTCATGAATTGTATATCTTAATGACTTTTGTTGTAGGAAGACTTGTTCAATCCATGTAGTAAGAAAGCCATGCTGTGAGCACAACCTGTAGCCGAGTTTCCCTGTTGTGCAGTAGAATTGCATCCATTGGTCGGCTGTCGAGGCATGCCGTGCTCCACAGTGCATGCCTTCCGCCGGCGCGGCTGTCGCCCGCCGCTAACCGCCGGCCTTTCGCCTACTCTGACCATGTATCCCATTGACCTATAAATAGCATGCTGTACGGCTGCTGGCATCGGCCTGCTTTCGCCCTCCTGAATCCGTTGACACTTTGGACGCCGAATGTCCAGCAGACCGTGGTCGTCGCCGTCCTGTGGTCCGCAGTTCCCTGTGGTTGATGGTGAGATTAAAGTTGTGCAGGGTGTGACGTCGCATGGCTTGGCGCAACTGTTGTTCAGTTATGAGAAATTTACCAGTAGAACGCTTACAGATGGAACGAAATCTTGTTCCCAGAATCGCTTTGGTGGCCAAGAAGCTTGGTGCAACCCCATGCACAGCACGATTTCACCATTTTTCGCCTCTAACTGTCCGACACGCAGACCGAGATGGGACCTCCAATGCGTAAAGCGCCGGAAAGGCTTGAGCGATGCCCCTGTGCGGCGCCGTCATGGGAATTTTGTGAAAAGGCTATGTCTAGCTAATATATATATAGGTCAATGATGTATCCTTCATGTGCGGACGTGACGCCAGCACACCAATGGCACTACCTGCAGCGTCGGGCCGACCTCGACAGCATTGTGGGCCCGAGCCGATTGGGTGGGTGTCTGGGACCGACTCAAGATCGCGGCTGACCTGCGCACAGTGAGGCAAATTACGATTTATCCTGAATAAATTCAAGAAATATTGTTTTTGATTCTTCATATTCTTTTTTGGCTGCAAGCCATGTAAACTTGCTGGTAGTTTTCAGAATAGGGGCTCATTTTAGCTGATCTGTAAGACATCTGGATATAATATTCGCTTAAAGGCAGCCATTGCGTGATGTCGATCGTATGGCCCGGGAGCACGCGCAAATATGCCGTACATTGGATGCCTTCAGACATTTCGTTATGGCGTTATGGCTCGGTGAACTCACCTGATCTGAAGCTTTTTTGGTGTCAAATTGACCACTCTATCAATGTTTGGTATCGTTGTGGCCAGCGGTATGCCAGCTAGCAATTAATTCAGGATAAATGGTAATTTTCCCCACTGTGCGGCGCCACGTTGCACGCCGATGGGCGCATGGCCTCGGTCTGGTATAGGCATGTGGAGGAAACGAGTGACGAGCATTCAGCCTCCTACGAGTTGCTCTTTCGGAGTCGATTTGTACGTGTTCAAGTCTGTCGGGCAACTATACAAGCAAGCTTACTGTAGCTGAAGTCGCATTCTAAATGTTGACAGTGAGCATGTCCTACTGCATCGCATGAGGAGACTCCCTCGACAGCCTGCCCCGGTTTCCCCGCCGACCTACCCCAGCTCCCTCCCCTGACCGGACCTTTCACTGATCGGCATCGGATGCGTCTGTGGTGGCCTTGGCTTGTAAGACTAACCAGCTCGCGGTCCACTGATGCTGCCGGTTCCCCATAAGTGCGGCAGACTCCGGCCACTTCCCGACAGAAGACCACGCCCAGATACAAGGCAGACCCGTCCCGTCCGACCGACTCTGATCCGAGTCCACTTCTGCTGACGGAAACTAGGAAGCGATGCGCCCACTTTCTGCGTGTACCCAGCGACTCGTGAGTGCACACACACAGCAGCTGCCACACACACGGTGTACTCTCGAGCACCACGCATTGGTCTCGGCAACCTCACTCGGCAGTCGCTACAACACGCACTAGCATATCGCATATCACTAGCAGTCCGATCGAATTATGCAAATCCGAGAAATGTCTCATGTTCCGAATCCTACCATCTCAATCAGTGACGTTCTTCACATGCAAGTCGTTCTTGAAATGAACGAACAAGCGGCGAACAAAGCGAACTGAGTCAGTCCAAAGGTTGTTGGGTTAATTGGACTGTGCGTCGACGCCAGTAGGTTGCAAGCACGGTCTCTTCTCCGAGCCATGACCTTTGGCGTCATGGTGTTTTGTAACCGATTTCGTCCCAATATGAGCTGAGCACAGCGGCAGTCGTTGCGTTCACTGTGGCGCGGCCAATGCCAGCTGCCGGTGACTGGCCGCGACTGGCGGCCGGCATCGCTGCACGTGCCGGGTGGCCAGAGCTGCTCGTGCCGTCCACGGGTCAGTGAACGGTCACACCGGAAGTGTGCACGTGTACACACGTGTACCGACTGGTGTGACGTCGTTGCTCAACTGGGAAACGGGCGTCTCTGGTCTCTGGAAACGGGTGGCCGGTGCCGACCGTGGCGAGCCGTGCGGGCTGACCTCGGTCGGCAGCGGCGCGCCACCTTTCTCAGACCGGATCGGGCCGTGCCGGGACGAGACGGGCCGTCGGCGGTCGCCGTGAAAGTGAGAGGTGCCGCCGGCAGGTGAGCCGTCGTCGTGGTCGGTGCCGGGCCGTTACAGTCGGCCGTCTGTAGCCATGGCGAGCTGGTGCGGTGTGCTGTTGGCCGGCCTGCTGATCCTCTCAGGTATGTGGTCGCTGCCCCACTTGCAGTGTGAGCCATCCGTGGAGGTATTTTGTGGTGTAAATGAGGGAGTGTCGCGACTCGACACGATCAATCAATGCTTCGATGCACACACAGCTGAAATAGGACTTTACAGCCATGATAGGCTCTGTTGCTAGCTCATGTCTGGAAGGAATAGTATCTACCGCATCTACCCGCAATAGCTCCCACTCCGATATGCATCTCAACTGGTCCAACATCGCTTCAATACTCATCTTTCACCATTGCGAGTTGCAACCATCAAAGCAATATGCGATTGATAGCATGGTATTGTATCCACGCGCCGCGAAAATCCCCTCATATAAGTGTGACGTTCTCTATTAATGGGATCAAGCTTAGTTTAAGCCGTGCTAGTTGTTATTGGATGTGTGCCTATAAGGGCGTTCACTGGTAGGCACAGCCAATTGGTAAAAACAAATCAAATCTGCTTTGGTAATGTCCGAGTTGTGAGATTAGCACAATTAAGTGTGGCACGGAATTGCAGTGCTTTGGGTATCGAAAGTGCATCCAAATATGCCTCGTATAGTGCAATGCGCTTCTTTTCGCTTTAAAATACTCTTTTTTTAATTAGATTTGGCCGACTACTCTAATCTAACAAAAGCCCAATGAATATCTGGGCTGGCATCAATTTGACTGTGAAATCCATCCGAACGTAACTGGTCACCTGTACCACTAAGATGCGACTTCTTTTGCGGTTGTTGTTTATAATATCACTGTCTAACGGATTTAAACAGGCGTAAGTGCAGCAGATGATCATACTGGCATTGGTAGTAAAATCATCATGCAGTAATCGATTTGTAATCCTTGATCCAGTAATTGTGTTCTATTCGCATGCATTTTAGCCTCCAGAGCTGCCATAGCAGCTGCACTCTCGGGACGTTTCAGCTTAGTTATCGATGACTTAACCTGATATTGACTTGAAACCTTGAAACCTGGCACATTGTGAGATGCTACGATTTGCTTTCTGTTCCATTTCTTCATATGCATAAACATGTCTATATCTATCTAACTACGTATATATATATATATATATATATATATATATATATATATATATATATATATATATATATATATATATATATATAATATAAAAAAGGGTGGTCTGAGTTGAGCTCACATTTCTCCCTTACATTTGTCATCATTGGTCAATACACCTATATCTTATTTTGACTATATCTCCCACGGCTAGTTCGTGATGCGTATTTAGTGTACGTCTAAAAACACTATTTCCGTTGCCTCAATCTGTCCTAGATCCGTGACTTCAATAGGCCGGAGCTCTATTTTTGCACAATATGCGCTCAATAATCAGTAGGTACATAAAACCCAGAGCAGTATCTCGAACGGCTTATGAGTTTTCGTGGGAACAACCGTACGGTTCGATCGAATTACCACCCGCACTAAGAGCATTAATTTATCGGCGAAATATATGAAAGCATTCACTGTTTGCTTGCTTATGCAAGAGAAGTACAGATTAGGTTAGGTTTGGTTAGCAGTACGATGTCTTTAATGTTTGCCCGCCACAGAGATACATAAAGTTGTCTCTTACGAAAGGCACAACTTGAGGATGTTTTTCAGGTTGGCTTTTCCCTGGTTGGTGTGAGCAATTATAAGGGAGCCTTTTGTATATTTCCGAATCGTACGACAAAATTGAAGCCTTGCAAACGCCTTACCACTTGCTTGTTGTGGTTAGATGCGTGGCTGTTAGTTTCATTGGTCGATAAATCAGAAGAGTCACCTTTCTCTCGACAGAGGAGCTACCATTTTCCTATGGTTGTGGATGGGTGGGAGGTTGTTTAGACTTCTGACCCGCCAGTTCGTGAACAAACACCATCTCGATCTAGATGTGTGGCTGATGTTGCGCACAAATTACTTTGGACGCTAGCATTGTCACAGTTGGTGACCTCAAAGAACATCTTGGAGGTGCTTTCCATCAATGTACATACAACATTGAAGTTCAAAGTAATTTAGTATATCAAGCAGTAAGGAAAGAGACGAGCTCCAGCCCTTAACCCCAAAGAGGTTGGAAATCCGGCCACGTGTCTGGACGTGAAGTGTTGTAGGCTGGTACGACACCCAACGGATGGGGGAAGCAATGTAGCCTGTGCTATGTTGAGTTGCCTGAGCGTCAGCCTATCATAGCCTCCACAGGTCATGACTTCCACGGTTCATAACCTCCACAAATTCAGCATGCCCAAAACGGTCGTAACCTCCAGAGGTCATAACCTTCACAGCTCATAACCCCCACAACATTGAAGCAGTCATGACCTCCACAGGTCACAACCTCCACAATTACGAAGCGGTCGTAACCTCCACAGGTCACAATCTCCACAACTCCGAAGCGGTCATAGCCTCCACAAGTCACAACCTCCACAACTCCGAAGCGGTCATAACCTCCACAGCTCAACCTCCACAGACTCAAGAACTCCATAATTTCCTAGAAGTATCACCTCAGCTAGCTATCACTAGGCAGCAACACCGTCTACGTATTATCGCAACGAATACGAAATGAATGTCATGATATTGAACGTTGAAGTATAGCAACCTAACCTAACATAACATCACTAAGGGTCCGACACTCAACTTTTTTGTGGCGCATTGACTATGTTCCATGCTGAGTAATGGAGAATAATCATTGGTAAAAATATTGCGTGTTAGCTGTTAAGCAAGGGTGTAAATATAAACGTACTTAATCGGCGAGTAGAAAAATGCGATGAACAAAGCGGCTTCCGCTTTCATTGACCCAGAAAAGGTACACTTTTGGAGTGCTAACTTATATATTAAGCTTTCCGTTTATCAGCCGTCTTGAAGTGCATCATGACATGCACTATGCTTGGTTGTACATATATTTTGCACTTTTTGGATTATCATTGTCAATTATTATCCTGTCAGTGCAATGATCAGTACATCTCTGTACACCATAGTATACAATCTCAAATGAATACGCGCGTTTGGAGGTCGCGAGAAAAGGGGTGCCCCACGTCCTTGCAGTGGCTGGTTGGGTGTGGCTCAGGCCGCACCGAGCCAGTCACCAGTGTGACAGTTCTGGCGAGAATGGACCACCATTTATTTATAGCCATCATTTATTGTAACTGGAGCGCCACGATTCCAGTTGGCTAGCCACCTGCGCAGAGTTCGACCACAAGCGTAGCATCTACTCCTGAGTACCGATATTATTCACTGATATTTGCTGGCGGGCTTATTTTCTTGAGCACACGAAGGAAGGCCGTCACAGAGCCGTGGTGGGGCGAAACGGTGCAAATCTGATGCACCGGTCCAGCAGAGTACTTGCAAATTGAATAGTGTGTTGGACATAGTCATCAAGTTTGCATGGCAACCGAATGTCCTGCCATGAAGAACCGACTGTCCTACCATGAAGAAAAACTCTGTATATTCTCCTGGCAGTAGGGCAGTCATAACTCAGCACAGTTGCGCTACATTTCCATTGTGTTTGTGGCGCTGCTGCGATATAATTTTGCCCATTCTACAGCCTGGTGTCATTGGTGGAAAATATTCCATCAATCAGAAGCCGGTTCAAGCAGCTTTGCCAAAAAGGAAGGTAACTCTCAAAGGAGTGCAAGCTCTACCCCTTGCGTCACTCCCAATCACACGCGCTAATCTTGCCCCGCCCCACACCCTGCCCCGTCCCAGAGTACCCACCCTAGCCTGCCCTGTTCCACAGTCTAATCTTGCCCCGCCCCACACCCTGCCCCGTCCCAGAGTACCCACCCTAGCCTGCCCTGTTCCACAGTCTAATCTTGCCCCGCCCCACACCCTGCCCCGTCCCAGAGTACCCACCCTAGCCTGCCCTGTTCCACAGTCGGCCCTGTCCTACGGTATATACCCTACCCTGCCCCGTTCCACACTGTATCCTGTCCCAGAGTACACACCCTAGTCTGCCCCGTCTCACAGTCGGCCCTGTCCCAGAGTACACGCCCTATCCTGCCCCGTCCCATAGTCGGTCATGTCCTAGAGTACACACCCCTGCCCTGCCCGTCCCACAGTCGGCCCCGTCCCAGAGTACACACCCTACCCTGCCCCGTCCCACAGTCGGCCATGTCCCAGAGTACACACCCTACCCTGCCCCGTCCCACAGTCGATCCTGTTCCAGAGTACATACCCTACCCTGCCCCCTCCCACAGTCGGCCCTATCCCAGAGTATATATCCTAACCTGCCCCGTCCCACAGTTTTCCCCGCCCCACAGTCTGTCTGCCCCGTCCCACAGTCTACACCCTATCCTGTCGTAGGATCCTGTCACAATCTGCCCGCCCCCGAGTCTGCACCCTAACCTGCCCCGTCCCACAGTCCACTTGCTATCCTGCCCCGTCCCAGAGCACACACCCTATCCTGCCGGTAGCACAGTCTGCTTCGCCCCTCCCCCGCCCATGTCCTAGTATATTTATATCTGCACTATTTTATCGACGTCATCCATCCCTTGATCTCGAAATAGCCAGAGCTGGCCGAAAGCGATTTAATCCTCACGTCTGCGTGATTCATGTTGCTTAGCTTCAGCATTAGCCCGTTCACAGCTAGGGCTAAGACTTCGCAGCTAAGCTTAAATAGTCATCGAGACCATGTTAGGACTAGCCACCAGCGGACTCCATAAGAACAGAGCCCCCATAATAGTTGGCTTCCGCTCTGACGCGCAGCCTGTGTGTGCATGTGCCGACACTCTGTACCGGTGCGCTCTCACTGGCAGCCGAAGCGATCAGCGTAACATTGAGGTCAAGGGGCAGGGTGGCTCGTGCAGCTCAGTCACGCCGCGAGTCGCTCGGTCACGCCGGAGGTCGAGCGGTTGCGTCACGCGCTCAAGTGAGCTCGGGAGCGATGCCCCCGGTGCACGCTGTATATGTGGTGCACTTGGTGCGGCGCGTCCCTATACCGTATATGTGGTGCACTTGGTGCGGCGCGTCCCTATACCGTATATGTGGTGCACTTGGTGCGGCACGTCCCTATACCGTATATGTGGTGCACTTGGTGCGGCGCGTCCCTATACCGTATATGGTCGTCGTCGTCTGCGGTAGCAATTACCGGCGAAGTGATAGTTGTTGAACTGTCCGTTCGGATGTGCTCTGTAGCCACAGAACCAATAATGAAAGCGTACATTTGACAAATCTCGTAGGATGAGGTGGAGCAGTTTCCAGCAACGCTGGCACAGTACTGTCTGGAATCAAAAATACACGTGGTTTAATATCCATCAAACAGAACTGCTTACAGTAGCATGAGTGGGATGTCGTAGCCAATGTGGATAGAAAATTAAATAGCAGAATACTGGCTGACCGCACGTCTGCTGGAAGCGCTTCACTTGAGGAGCCTCGTTGGGTGGCTCCTGGTTCCCTCGGCATGGGTTGGTCTGTCGGTCAGTTTGTTTCGTCCAGTGGCATAGCCAGGATTTGGTTCAGGGCGCGAGCATCTGAAGAGGGCCCCTCTGCCTGCTTAAAGCCTCTATATATATATATATATATATATATATATATATATATATATATATATATATATATATATATATATATATATATATATATATATATATATATATATATATATATATATATATATATATATATATATATATATATATATATATATATATATATATATATAAACATATATATATGTATGTATGTATATGTATGTATGTATGTATATATGTATATATGTATATATGTATATATGGTCATCTCCATGGGCACGATTGCCTCCTGTTATCCGCTACGTTCAGACATAGTTTAATCGGAAGGGCATTCACAATAAGGGCGAGCCTCACTAGTGGCGCAGCCAGGATATTTCTAGGGCCGGCCCGACCAATAGGAATATGGTGAAACAGGACAGGTTTCGGTGCGTGAATCTCACCAACAATTATGGTTTTCGACGGTACAAATCTCACCATTTCTTGTTTGGCTTAGTGTATTTTTCGCTGCTAAGGTGGGGGGCCAAGCCCCCTCCTGTTGGTTACGCCTCTGAGACCCACTTCGTTGCGTCTTTTCAACACCTTCATGCTTCCTTAAAATGAGGCGTCAATACCAGTGGGAGAAGATAAGTGTGGAAGATTGGGGGACAGGGGAAGTCCTAGCAATGTCCTTGACCAGCTATACTAAACACACAGTATCCTGCGAATTATTGTTCTCTCTTTGCTTAATCGTTGTCACCTCGGTCCAAGGCGAAGCAACTGGCACCGCTGGAGCGACCGTCATCACAGCTACCGCTGGGGCTGCCTATCTCGCCATCGCTGGAGCGACCGTAGCTGCTGGAGCAGCTGTGGTCGGGCTACTGGGACGGCTGTGGCCGCTTGGGCGGTCGTCACTGTTGGGACGACTGTGGGCTGTGGCTGTTGGTGTCGCCGTGGCCATAGGGGCGGCGTTGTTGAGGTGACGATGGCTGACCTTCTCAGTCCTTGGCAGTATTTATAACTCAATGAAATCATATCTATGAGGTTCGCCCTAAGTATTCCTCGTACACATTGCCAGTTCTCAACGACTCTCTTAGCTCTCGGGAGGCCCCGATCCCTCAGGTACCCATCCCAAAGCTCAGGAACATCTCAGTGCATTCATATCTGACTCTTAGGGGACATATTCATCCGTCAGGGACACTCTTCAACTTACATGGGCGATTCCCAGTCCTCGAAAAACCTGTCTAGCTTTTAGGGGATCCTGCAGCTCCGATACGGTCCTCACAATGTCTAGCAAACATCGCCAGCACTCGGAACTCTCCTTGCCTCTTGGGTGGATCTGTTCCTCTCTCAGGAGCATCACAGTCCGGTTTGCTGTAGCCCTCAGGGACCCTCTCCAGTCCTCGACAGCCCTTCGGGCTATCAAGGACATTCTAGCTCTGAAACTGGCTCTCAGTATTCCTCACAACCATCACTAGCCCATAGGGACTCTCTTTAGATATCAGGGGGCCTGTTCTTCTCATACGGACACCTTTCAAACTTCTTGAGCATCTCTTTACAGTCCTCTCTAGCACTCAGTGACCATGTTCAATCGTCAGGGGCCCTCTCCAGCTGTTAGGGACCCGTCCCAGTCCTTGCCAATCTTTCTAGCTTCAAGGGCTTTCTGGTTTTAACGAGGACCTTGAGTATTCCTCACAACTATCGTTGGCCTTAGATCCCAGTGGCTCTGTTAACCCTCAAGAGCCATCTCAAGCTGATAGGGACCCTTCCCAGGTATCGACAGCTGTTGTGGTTTCAAGAACATTCTAGCTCTGAAGTTGACCCTCAGTATTCCTCACAGCAATTGCGCGCCTACAGTGATTTTTCATTACCTATCTCAGGAGACCTTGTTCATCCATTAGGAGCCGCTCTCAACCTCAGGAGAATCCCAGTCCACCCCTATCTGACTCTCATAGATCCTCTTCATTCCTCAGGACCCTCTTCCGCTCCTAGGGGCCCATCAGAGTTTTCAATATTCCTATCCAGCTCTCATCTCGGGGAAAATTCAGCTCTTAGATGGGCCCTCGCTAGTCCTTTTCAGCTCTTAGGCTTTTCTAAGAGCTTTTCAGCTCTTTCAACTCTAGTTATGTGCATCCCTCAGGGGCCTTTCGAACCCAAAGAGCTTCCCAGCCCTCTTGGGCCCTCAAGCGCACTGTTTATTTCTCAACTGTTAGGGGCCCATTCCGGATGAGACTGCTCTTTCCAGCTGGCATGGGCATTCCAGCTAACGGGCGAGCACTCTCTTGTCTGCACGGTCCGTACCAGCTTTCATGGTGGAAGCCTTCGTGTCTCAAGTGCCCGAGCTGTTAGAAGTATTTTTATTTGTCCTTGGTTGTAATTCTGCCCTTCACTGCCGTTGTCTGGAGAGCCCCATCGGACTCGCCAGGCGGCGGGTGCCGCTTCACTCTTCGGAAGCACCACTGCTTTTTAACAACCCGGGAACCCTCCATGGGCTTAGAGGCCCTTTACGTAGCACAGAGAATCCTCCGCTTCGGCCCGGGTCGTCTCCGTAGCTCGGGGGCCTCTTTATCGGTCTGAGGCTCGCTGTCAGCTCTAAGCCCTCTCGATCGGCGTGAGCCAAAGCCGACTCAGTGGCCCTGCACATCCGGCCTGGGTCCCCCTCCGTCGGCCCAGGGACCCTCTTCCACGGCTGGGTCCCCCTCCGTCGGTTCAGGGACTCTCTTCCACGGCTCAGGACACTCCGTCCGGCCGGAATCCCCTCTTTCAAAAGTTTGGGCCTCTTCTATCACGCAAGGGCCCCCTGTGCCGTTCGACCCTCATAGGCCCAGGGGCCCTTCATACCGACTCTGGGCTCTCTTCGATGTTCCGGGGTTCTCCCACGGCTAGGGTTCCTGTCTGTTCGGACAGGAGCCTTCTTTAGCGACCCAGGGCCGCCTCTGCCAGGCCGGAGGCCCTCTTTCAACAGCCTGGTCACCATCCGTCAGGCCAGGAGCGGAGCCTGTGTACGGATTGGGCTCCATCCGTATTGGGCTCTGCCATCTCAGAGGCTCTCTTTGACGATCCAGGACCTTTTCTGGCAAGCGGGAGGCCCCTTTCCAAACGTTTGGGCTCTGTCCATCGGGTCAGGGGTCCTTTCTTCGGTGTTGGCCCCGCCATCAACGCAAGGACCCTTCATATTGGCTCCGGGCCCTCTCCGTCAGTCCTGGGTCCTTCTAATGACCCGAGGGCCCCTCCATCGATCTAGAAATTATTCACGTTAGCCCAGCCAAGGGCCCTCAACATCCTCCAGAGGGCACTCGCGATTGACTCAGGACCCTCTTCATCGGCTCGGGACCATTTATGTCAGCCCGGGCTCCTTTTGTTGGTCCAGGGTCCCTTCACGTCGGCTCAGGGGGCCCTTGCGTGCACATTGCACCGACGGCTTGAGGGACCCCGCGGGCCCCTCAAGGCGGTCGCCTGTAGGGCCACCTCCGACCCTCCATGGGGCTGCCCCTTTGCCCCCTGACTACGGCACTGGTTTTGCCACTGCACCATATAGCGCGCTATCGTTTAATGGTTTTGTCACTGCACTATATAGCGCGCTCGTGCTATCTAAGCGACACCGGCCAACAATACACGGATTCAGCAATTCAAATTAAGGGGCCATACATCATCGGCAGACCTCAGATATACCTAAGGGAGGGGATGATCGGTTGTCTGTGGCGGCAGTTTTGGCGCTGTTCGGTCAGCAGTGGGTCGGTTCGGCTGTCCGTGGCTGCCTGTCTGTGTCGGCTGTTTTGACGCTGTTCGGTTAGCAGTGGGTCGGTTCGGCTGTCTGTGGCTGCCTGTCTGTGTCGGCTGTTTTGGCGCTGTTCGATCAGCGGTGAGCAAGTTCGGTTCTTCGGCCCGCTGCCGCCCACTGCTCGAATGGCCCCGTCGGAGGCGCACAACGCCTCGCCATCACACACATTTGACGTTTGAATGCCCTGGCTTCCTCGATTGTTGTGCATCGTGATACGGCAAGTGGTATTGGATCCTTAACTTACGCGTCATATTTTCCTTTGCATGCGAATCATTTTATAACAGTACCTACATTTTCCACTATATTCCATTGTGTTCAATGAATAATTCCTCATTGCAATATCATTAAAAGATATGTCGTTATTTGCCCATAAATGTGTCGTTATTTGCACAATTATTCAAATATTTGCGTCCCCTTCAAAAGCAGCATGCGCTGTCCACTACACCGAGTGTCGTGCTGCCTTCTACACTACACCGAGTGTCGTGCTGCCGTCCACACTACACCGAGTGTCGTGCTGCCTTCTACACTACACCGAGTGTCGTGCTGCCGTCCACACTGCACCGAGTGTCGTGCTGCCGTGCACACTGCACCGAGTGTCGTGCTGACGTCCACACTACACCGAGTGTCGTGCTGACGTCCACACTGCACCGAGTGTCGTGCTGCCTTCTACACTACACCGAGTGTCGTGCTGCCTTCCACACTACACCGAGTGTCGTGCTGCCGTCTACACTACACCGAGTGTCGTGCTGCCGTCCACACTACACCGAGTGTCGTGCTGCCTTCTACACTACACCGAGTGTCGTGCTGCCGTCCACACTACACCGAGTGTCGTGCTGCCGTCCACACGACACCGAGTGTCGTGCTACTCTGACCATTAATAAATGGTAATATAATTTATTTGGAATAGCATACAGCGACTGGAACGCAGTTTGGACGAGTTCCCGATGTAGGAAAGTTCCTTTATAGGTCACGTGATAGTCTAGTAGGATCTCGCGTCCGCGTCACTCCGGTCGTAAAGTTCCAAAGTTCTCTGCACTGTCTGTATTGTGCAGCGGCGAATAGACGGCAACAGTCAAACACCAGAAAACTCGTACGTAAAAATGTTCCGCGCCGACGAACAACCGTGATATTACCTACTGTTAAATTTAAAGCCGAAATCTGTTATTAATCTAGAACGCTCGACCGCCAGCGATACAGACCCGCGTCGCTTGGCTGCTGAGAGACGACTCTCCGGCGGGGTAGAGCACCCGGCCGCCGGCTCCAGGATCTACGCCGCAGATGGCGGCCGTCGGCCCAGTAAAAGCGCTGACTAGGTGCGGCCGCGTCGGCCGATAATTGGACTCTGACTCGACGTCCGGTCACTGCCGCGGCACAGACCGGCAGCGAGCCGTCAGCCGGCTCAGGCTCGTGAGGCGTTACATTTACGGTATACATTTACGGTACATTTACGGTCGGCTGGCTTACGGGGTCACATCATTTACAGTTACGGGACCGCAAAAAGTGCAATTTTATAGAAACTCTGTTACACCGAACAAATGGCCTCCTCGGCCAGAACTGCCACAAAAACTGGTGGGCGCTGTGGTGCTGTCTGACCTGACGATCGTGAGCAGCATCAGGCTTAGTCACTTCACCGTGGCTCTCGTGGACCTGTCGGGACTGGAGCGGCCTGTGTTGACCTGTCGATATTGTGGTGGTCTGCGGTGGCCTGTCGGTATTGTGGTGGCCTGCGGTGGCCTGTCGGTATGAGGGGTTTGTGGTGGCCTGTCGGTATTATGGTGGCCTGCGGTATGAGGGGTTTGTGGTGGCCTGTCGGTATTGCGGTGGCCTGTCGGCATGAGGGGTTTGTGCTGACCTGTCGGTATTGTGGTGGCCTGCGGTATGAGGGGTTTGTGGTGGCCTGTCGGTATTGTGGTGGCCTGCGGTGGCCTGTCGGTATGAGGGGTTTGTGGTGGCCTGCGGTGGCCTGCGGTATGAGAGGTTTGTGGTGGCCTGTCGGTATTGTGGTGGCCTGCGGTGGCCTGTCGGCATGAGGGGTTTGTGCTGACCTGTCGGTATTGTGGTGGCCTGCGGTGGCCTGCGGTATGAGGGGGTTTGTGGTGGCCTGTCGGTATTATGGTGGCCTGCGGTATGAGGGGGTTTGTAGTGGCCTGTCGGTATTGTGGTGGCCTGCGGTGGCCTGTCGGTATGAGGGGTTTGTGGTGGCCTGTCGGTATTATGGTGGCCTGCGGTATGAGGGGTTTGTGGTGACCTGTCGGTATTGTGGTGTCCTGCGGTGGCCTGCGGTATGAGGGGGTTTGTGGTGGCCTGTTGGTATTGTGGTGGCCTGCGGTCGCCTGTCGGGACTGGCATGAGTGCTCGTCGATGTTGTGACGTCATCACCGTCAGCTGAGCAGTTTGCTGGTCATTGCTGACTATTATGGCGTCTTACCCGATCGAGCCTTGCTGTTGTCGCATGATTGTGTTGGATACTCGGGATTGTGTTGCACTCATTTGCGATGACGCCATTTGTACGGCACCTGACATCTCGCATTATGTCTCGGACACGTTCCGGTGCAGACTGGATCACGCGAAGAGGTCAGATACGATTACACGTGTGACCAGTATACTAGGTCATTCGCGGTCATTATATGCCAGGGAGCACGTGAGGCGAGGCGTCTGGGAGGTTGTGTGCTGTGATCAAAAAGCGAAACTGTAAGCAAGGATGACTCCGAAGTATGTTGGTTTGCTGATATTTAGCTGCTGTCCTTCATCTGCCAGACGTGAACATTTATCCTGTGGAGTTGCGATCGTTTATAGGTGGGTAGAGTCTACCACAATGGATACATACATCCACCGAATGGGGCCGGACACCGACTTCGGCTGTTCAGAACAGCTTAGTCGGTGTTTCATTCGGGTTCATGCGACTGTAACATAAGTCATCAGCAGCTGGATCCACTAGTGCAGGTTGGCACAATCTGGTTGGCGTTCTTCAGGCAGGATTGCGTTCATGTATGGCATCAGATGTTTGTTGAAAGGGAAGAGATGACGATTTACAAGTAAAGTTTGTGCGGATACAATGCTTAGTCCAATATAACATTTTTATATCTTTGAGTTGAATGCATTAGGTTTCAATAACTTTGTATTGCAAAGTATACGTATGCTAATGCTGCAGGATTGGTAGTAATCAAAGAAAATCGAAATCCGTGCTTCGCTGGAAGTGTTGAACGGGAAAAGAAGGTGCTGTTTTCGTTAATCCGTCTTCCTGCATACACCAACAACTGGAATGCTTGAAAATAAGTAGACCTATTCATAGGGTCTTGGTCAACTTAGAAGTGCATTTGAAATAGTAGGGCTGCACAAGCACTAGTAAAATAATGGAAGTATCCAGCAGCGAGGTGAACTCGTTCAGTTTCATAAGAAACAGAAAAAATATTATACCGTAGGTTGAGTGTTACATTACATTACCGCTACACGAGGAAATATCGTCCTTAACAAAGCTCAGCGTGGTCACCACTACTGAACCAGATAAGCCGCACAAGATTCCTCTGAAGATCGTGATTCCAGTCAAGAGGTGTTTATACAAACTTGGCCGGTGCCCGGACAAGATTTAAACGACCACGAATGATGGAAGCTTAACCAATAGCCTTGATAAATCAGCTGGATTTTTGGCGAAAGGTGGTCCGTGCTTACTCCACATATCATATCAGAACTCCTCTAAAAGAGCGACTTCCTCGAACATCGGCAAATTATAACCATGAAAGTTTCGCGGTATTCTAGATCAAACCGACGGTGCGATATTAACCCGTTTCGGTGCGGGAGATCATTTTACCGCCTCCCCTCTATCAAAGATTTTCTGATCGAACTCCTGAGGCGTTCCACACATTGCTTTGAAGTGTGGCATGCCTTCAGACAATTGATGGGCGTACATTGTGTCAAAATCAGCTTCAGTCACTCAAGATTCCTGAGCTAGTGCGGGTCAGAGTCAGGTCAGAACCTGGTGTCAATATTGTTTTTACATGTACATTGTTGAAACATTTAGCATCAGAAAATCACGCAAGATACAGCCAAAGTACAATATGGGTGTGTTGTGAAATGATGGGAAAAGTGCAAAAATACCAAATGTGACCTCAGGTCAGGTCGCTTTGTAAATGTGGGTTAAACTTGATGAATGAACTTGATGTAAATGAGGGTTGCCTTTGTTTTTATACTCAAAATTGTAGCTACGACTTTTTTCTCAAAACATGAATATGTGTGGTGGTAAAGCACGCCCTCTAAGCGTATTCAAACATTCAAGTCAATATCCGGTCAGATCACCAGCATACGACCTGAAATGCCCCGAGGGCATATGTATTGCAGGCATTGTGGAGGCTAACATACGGCTAACTGCGTTCCACGACAGATCGACAAATGCACTTCACCACATAAATTTTGAAAGAGACCAAAATTTGACCACAGGGTAGTTATTGGCTCTGAATATGGTTGTGCAAACTTCAGCCCTATTCGGTCAACGGTCATTGGCGATAGCCTCCTGCATTATTTCGAGGTCAAATAGCATGGGCTGGTTTGACGATGGATATCTCATCAATAAGAAGAGGAAAGGGGCAAATGACATATTTCAGAAGAAAAAGGATCAACTAAAGCATTCCCGAAATAAAATATCCGTATTTCCTACATTTGACCTCGCGACCTCATGCCCTCGTGACCTCGTGACCTCTCCTGACCTCTAGCCCATCGAAATTTACAAACTTGACGTCGGAAATAAATGTGGGCATGATTTCGCTGACCAACCCAAAAAAAATGCGTTCTTCTTATACATATCCGGTATGGCCGTCCGCTCTTCATGACTTTTTGCGATTTTGTGTATTCCGGGTAGGACGATTTCGTGCACGCTTTCTTCCATTGAAAAGCTGCATGAGGTAGAACAATGACATACAGACATATGATTGGAAAACGTTTTTGAAGAAAAAAATCATTCCAGCTTGTTTAATGTAGATCTTATAGTTTCCATTAAAAACCATCACGAATTTCAAGGTCACTAGGTACCAATAGGTCACCAATGGCTTTATTTGCGCGTAGCGACGCAATTGTACTTCGGAACAACTGATATGTATTGAATGACATCAAACTGGAAAACAACGCAACCCGTCCCTATTGAATCAGGTTGTATTACCTACATATTGCGTCTGGCGAGGTCGCTAGGTACTCATAATATATATGAGGATCACTCTGTGCGATCAAGTGTTAGGCAGGTTTATCATTTTGTGCTGAAAAAAGGCATTGCGTCTCTGTGGATTGCTGATGACTATGTGTTAAAGTCAAATAAAAGCTGAGGTGTTTGTTTGGCGTATGTCTTCCCTCCCACCCCATCCGTACTTCGTACATATATCCGTACTCCCCACCCGTGCATAGCTCAATACTCTCCAGACTGGTGGTGGTTCCGGGGGAGATAAGGCGCCGGCGTTGATGCCGGCGGACAACAGAGGGAAGAAAACGATGACAGGCTTGGCAGAGCCGGATCTGTGTACGAATCAGTTTTCGAAAACGCTGGTGGAAAGAGGACGTGGTTATTTTTTCCGACGTACATAAACGCTACAAGCAATTGTGATAGTCACTGTGTCGATTCTTATCGTCGCCATGCAAAGCGAGTAACAAAAAAATGTTGCTGAAGTATCGGTAAGCCCCATTGAAAACGTAAGCATCTTCACATTACCAGACGTGTGTGTGGCTTTGTGTGTGAAATTTGCAATTTCGAAATTTGTCGAAATATTTTTTTCCATGTCTCAGATTTTTATAGATGTTTATTTTACTATCAGCGCCAGAAATAAAAAGGATGACCGGAGGGAAATTTGATGTAAAGTGCAGAACTCTGGCTGACTAAGAAGAACAAAACATGCAAAAATAGACAAATAAGTAACGTTAACCTTGCGGAAACGTTTGAACGGAAAATTGACTTTCATTCCAATAAAATATGTTCCGTTGGCTGCTGGCTATCCGTACCTGTTGATAATTCCATAAAATATCCCATATTCAAAGCTATACAAATTTATGAATGCACATGCATTTTCAAAATTAACCCGTTGGAAAACAACTTTTATACATTAAAAATAATAATATCATCGACCAAAGCGATGCTCCAGGGTGAGTTGTCTCAGCCGTCATCTTAACATCATCTGTCAATTTATATTTACTATCTGAAAAAGCCATTTCCGGAAATCCAAGCTGTTTGCCGCGCTTTTATTACCAGATTTGATGCCCTACTTGCAGTTGCAGTGACCAGAAATCACAGAAAACGGCCTGAAAACGTCCTATTTATTTCACCCATCGCACAAGAATACAAACGTTAAGAATGTTCCATTTCTTTCGGAATTTCCGATATTTTTTGACAATTTTTAAGCTGTCCACGGCCCAAGATTCCATGTTCTCCCCAAAAATTCGGTTTCGGCGAACTTCGAAATCGACCCCGTTTGTAACGATTTCGTTATCAAAGCGAAATCGACGCCGTTTGATCTTCTTTCATTTTCCTAACATATGTATCATTATGCAGCACAGTGTCCCATGCGGAATGTCCACATGCGCAGTGTCTCAAGAACGTGAATAATGAAGTCACATGAAGGTTGTGAAAATGATGTTTCCGGGCACAGCCTACGTACACTGTGACAGCAAAGAGTGGCTTGCAATAGGTATTCGACTATACGTCCATATAAATGATGCTCTGCAGGTGGAAATAAAGCATAATTGTACTTCTTGTTGTGATGTTAGAATGGTCGAATATGGTCAGACTTCATCGTTGTCATGTTTGATGGCATTCAGTACGTGTTGTATGTAACCACCAGATGTTCTGAAGTAAAATTTGGCCGCTATACGGAAATACGCTATCGTGGCGCTATGGTGATCATAAAATGTTCAACCTTGCCAAGGAAGCTACAATAGCTGCATTGGAGACCTACAAATGTGTAAATTGGAAAAGCAAGTTCTCATCATCTGATGTATATTTCATTGTTCTATCCCATCGTTGCTCGATTATGCACTGCTTAGTGCAGTGCAGTAATGTGCAATAATGTGCAATATGCAGAGAGTGTCGAAGACGTGAACACTGAAACCACAGGAAGCTTGTGCAAATGTTTATGTTTTCCGGGACACGATACGAGTATACCGGGACAAAAACGCATCTGTTTGCATTACAACAGGGATACGTCCATGCCATGTTGTACGTTCATGCAAATGATGTAGAAAGAAGGCATAATTGTACTTCTTGTTGTGAGGCCAGCATGATCAGATGTTTCCATTACCACACCACCAGATGTTCCGAAGTAAAATTAG
The DNA here is from genome assembly GCA_034440615.1 of Ashinkailepas kermadecensis. Taxonomy (NCBI): domain Eukaryota; kingdom Metazoa; phylum Arthropoda; class Thecostraca; family Neolepadidae; genus Ashinkailepas; species Ashinkailepas kermadecensis. Next base: position 79,312 of record JAOTOM010002865.1, on the reverse strand, counting down.
GTCGTCACGCGTGGATAAGCCTATGGATGACCTATCGGTAAGACTTTCTAACCGGCGGTGGCAGTCCGCTGTGTCCAAGGTGCTATGCTGCACTGTCAGTGCGGCACGTTCTGATTGCCTGCAGCCGACTTACCAATGAGCGAAGGCGTCACTTTGGACGTACCTCTCCTTCAGGGAAGTATAAGGGGACGAGTCATCAATTGTTCAATCGGCACGGCTCTTCCGCTTCCGATCAGAAATCAAGTTTTCTGTGATTTATGCCCCTCATTAACTCGCTTTTACACCTGTCAAAAGAGGATCGTAGCACGGCATGATGCCACACGTACATCGACCCCTTCACATGCAGTTGTCTCGTCGACTGACCTTCGTTCATATGCCATTGTTTGACTAACGATGATATGGGCGCTACATGACCGACGCAGTCGATGTGCCAATAAACTCATAGCTAACCTAGCGGTAATGGGTGACCTCGAATGTTGTGAAGGCAAACTATAAGATTTACATCAATAAGTAATGCATTTTTTTGTGAAGCAAATGTTTTTATATCACCCTTTTATTTCATTGTTGGATCCACTGTAGTTTTCCAATTGGGGATAACTTACTCGAAATCCTTCCGTTTCGAAAATCGGAAAATCATAGAAACCATGGAGAACGGACGCCTATATGGGATATTTAATAGCAAAACGCATTTTTGTATGGCAGCCAAATTATGCCCGTTTCTATTTTTGCCATCAAATGTATCCATTCCAATTGGCTATGGGTCACAGAAGGTCACGATTTCACGAGGTCATGTGGTCATTAAGTCAAACGTGAGAAATGTTTATATTTTATCACGGATGTGTTTTCCTTTATCATTTTCTTCACAATGATGCATAATATGTCGCACTTCCTCCTCATTATCGATGAGATATCTACCGCCAAAGATACCCTTGTTGTTTGACCTCAAAATACTGCGGGAGGCTATAACTCCGAAACCGTTAGTCGGATCTGGATAGAACTTGTTCAGACGTGTTCAGAGCAAAAGACTACCCTGTACACCAATTTTGGTCCAAATACAAATTTAGTGGGTGTAAAATTTGAACATGTTTTGTCAATCTGTCGTGGAACGCACCACTATTACTAAGAAAAATTGCAACGCTAGGATAATTATGAACGATGATTTCATTCCTGTTGTGACTGGGTCCCCAAAGTGCGGTCGTGAAAATCTAATTTACTGGCTTTTTTTAGAAGGGAGAAATTCCCCACAAACTGAAGAAAACAAGATAATTGTGAGCATGGGTGCAAAACTTTCGATTTATTTCGGTGTCGCTCATTACCTTTTCCTAAACACCATCTTTTTTCTAGAATCGTAAAATGTCACAGTTCTTCACATATTTTCAGATATTTGACCTTAACAGAATCGGTCCTTTGCCTGTATCACCTGTGTTAGACTAAATCTTCATTTTGCATATCATCAATATCACGAAATTGCATTTGTCTTACAATCAAGGTCCGAAAACTACGGCGAAGACCGGTGGCCGACTGTACCCCGACATTGACTTGTTTGAGCTGACTTGTTTGATCTGACTTGCAAGATTAACCAACATTTATAGAGCAAAACATGTCTCGACTAACTTTGAAAGCTCCAGGATGGAACAATACTATGTCGTTTAACGCATCACTCTCAAGGAGCATCAAAATAACTTTCCCTGCACTGTGAGGGTAGAAAATTATCACGCACCTCGAGGGTTGAGGTGTTGTGATGCTGCATATTGCCATGAAGCTCAGTTTGTGCCCTGAGTCTGTCCTCAGCATGGACAGGAGTGCCCAGGAAGCTCCTATCGCCCTACCGAGTCCACACTGTCCATGGCATCACACTGCATGATGTGAATGTCATTGGTTGTGAAAATGTGTTTACTTTTTCAATGCCGCGGCACCTGAGGCCACACGTACCAGGCGGTTGTGAGCAGTCTCAGTCTCAGAACGGATGGCCCAACACTGATTGTTGCGTCTCAAGTAGATTTACAATAAACGCCGAAAGTTCGAGCAAATCGATGATACCTCGTCCTAATCTCAGGTGTTTCGAGTTACTTTTGAAACCGGACGAAGCCCATCACAGTCCCCTGACACACGTCACAGTCCTCTGGCTGGCGCACGCCTGCTGATTGTCCTGACGACAGCGTGCACTGTTTCAGCACGGGGTCTGCTATTTAAAGACGATAGCTTCAAATGTCCAGCTTTTGATGGATACTTCGCCGACCCGGAAAATTGCAGAAAGTAAGTGCCGATTATGCATGTTGTTTGTTCCTTTCCCACCTTGACGGAACACCAGGTTTTGCCCTAGCACTTTATCGCCAATATATTTCCAGTCATATGCAAGGTTTCTAATGTGTCTCGACCTACGACGCTCGGCGACCTATTGTGTCTTCCTGTCTTCCTGTCTTCCTGCCGCCTGCGATCGGACGTGTTGGTACAGTGGATATTGCGACAATGCCAGTGCTGCTGACAGCAGGCACCGAATGTGTCATCAGTCAGCTGATGATACAGTAATGATACCATGATGGCCGACATTCGAAGGCCAGAAAATGAACATTTTCTGGAGGCTTGCCGGCCTTCTCATCCTCACCGCAGCCACCACTGATCTACATTATTATCTGTGTCAGTGCTGTTGCTGCATGCAGCTGCAAGTACAGGTGTATGGGCCGCCTACCACCTATTTATGTCATATATACATTGTTCTCGAATAATAATGCGTTACTGTAATGCAGATTCTACCAATGCGTCGGCGACTTCCCGTATGACCAGAACTGTCCAGCTAGTCTATACTGGGACGATGTAAGGAAACAGTGCGACTTCAAAAAGCTGGCCGTCTGCGGACCAGTGGCTACAAGTAAGCTTAGGGATCCCAGGGACGGTCCGGGCCGCAGCTGTCCATCTCATACGATGACTGCTAGAATTGTGAATATTGTTCATGGGACTAATTTGTGGCATCCAATTGGTGACAAACATAGTATCGCATAAATATTGTTCCATCCAATCATCGTGGTGTTATTAGCCACATAGCAAAACTATGGGAGCAAAACTATGCCCTTAACTATGGGAGCAAGGAAGCAGCCACATAAGATTAACCTTCCGCTCACTGTTTTTCAACTCGTTTGGAAAGAATGACTTTGCGATCACGTTGCATCAAGTAAATCTCTAGATCTTCAGAGGGCTTACACAAGAGGCTTGGATCCGCTATTGCCGTTGTCAGAGCCGCTGGCAGTCGCTGTAACGTCACGTCATGTGACGTTGCCTGATGCCGTGCTTCGCCCGCCAGCCGAGGCGCCGAGTACCACTCCTGACCCATACTTGGCGACCAACTGCGAACCTGCCAACTGCCCTCTGCCAAACTGCTTCTGCTCCAAGGATGGCACGCGCATACCCGGTGACATTGAGCCGAACCAGGTGAGGTGTTACGGACTCGCTCCGCTGGTGCTGGCTGACTTGGGTCAGGCACCTGGCAGGCTGCCGCTCAGGTGAGGTGTTACGGACTCGCTCCGCTGGTGCTGGCTGACTTGGGTCAGGCACCTGGCAGGCTGCCGCTCACACTTCCTTCAGTGCGTTCCGAAATATGGCACACCAGCTCTGTGGAAGGCTGCATGTTGTGTGGCTTGTGCATGTGTGCATATCACTTATGCAAAACAGTGCCCGTGGTATACCGAAGCCGGTTATAATAATGCCCAGCAATTTGTTTTATACGATGTTGTCGAATATATTTCAGAGAACCAAATAATAGTAAAAATGGCGTATAACTTGTGTCGTGTGCTGTCTTTGATGTGATCTGCATCAACCAGAAGCGCCGTTGTATATTCGCATGCATCCTACCATGCTTGACTCAGTGGTAAGGCACAAACTGTTTGCCATGTGGTTCTGACGGCAGACGGACTACAGACGTTATCGATGATACTCCTCTCACCATTCATGACCGCAGCGATACTCAGGCGTCAGATGGCAGATGCTGGTAACATACTTTACATATGATCATCCAACCATTCCTGGCGCAGCGACAATCTGAGCTATGTCTGTGGTTCTGACGGCACACGCTGGCTACAGACGTTATGGATGATCATCTCATCATTCCTGACGCAGTGATAATTTGAGCTATATATGTGGTTCCGACGGCAGACGCTGTTTACAGACGCCACAGATGGTCATCTCACCATTCCTGACGCAGTGATAATCTGAGCTATAGCTGTGGTTCCGATTGCAGACGCTGGTTACAGACGCCACATATGATCATCTCACCATTCCTGACGCAGTGATAACGTAGCTGTGTCTGTGGTTCTGACAGCCGACGCTTGCTACAGACGCCTCGTATGATCGTCCCACCATTCCTGATTCAGCGATAATCTGAGCATATCTGTGGTTCTGACGGCAGACGCTGGTTACAGACGCCACAGATGATTATACTGGCACTGGATGGCGCTGTCAACAGTCAGAACTACGGCCACTACATGAACCTGTTCAACGACACCGTATACAAGAACCCTAACGAGTGTCCGATGCGCGGCACCTTCTTCGTCAGCCACGAGTACAGCAGCTACGACATGGTGCAGGACCTGTATCACAAGGGGCACGAGATCGCCCTGTACAGCGTCACGTGAGTTGGCCGCTCAATGTTTGTATTACGCTGTTTACGATGCAATTTTCGGTTCGGTACGGTACCGAACCGAGATGAGGCGATCATATAGAATAAGTGCATCGAAATATGCGTCTATGTTGATATAGATGCCATTTTGCGGATTGAAATATATCAGAGAACTAAAAGTTAAAATATTATCCCATTAAGTTGTTCAAAACAATTATTTCATCCTAAATTGCCTACACTTATTACCGCATCCGCCTATGCTGCCAGGTTTTTGGTAGCTTTCCTGCCAGAATCTCGGTCCTGGTCGCCGACTGGGACCGAGATGAAACAACTTAGATGGTGATGGGCAAAATGCCAACTAATCACAGGTAGCCAGTAACTATAGCGGTCATTTCTATAGGTGGACGCTTGTCATTCCACTCGGCCGTGTCTTGATGCGAAGATGCGCACTGACGGCGTCTAAGAGCGGCCATACACTCTAACTGATATTTCACACAATTGTGCTAATTTATCAGCTTGAAATAATTTTATTTTGTTGCAGATAGCTGGAAGCTATCTTCACATGTGGCGCATGCTACATTTTGGTTCCCTATCAACATTCCCAGACTGTAAGAGTGATGCACCAAAAATATACAGGTCTGGCTGGGCATAGCTTGGTAAGGAAGCATTTGTACAGCCGTAGGGAAGGCTATTTCTGGGTTTAAATTGTCAATTTGTGATTTGTGGAATTTGTGGAAATTATACGACGGAGGGAAGACCTGTCGCGCATTTTTTAGCTTGGATGGCATGGTGTAAAGTTATGCTTGAAAAGCTGAGAGTGGAAAACCAAGAAAGTAAAAAAATTAGAAAGATGATGGGGAAAAATAGCGGAGTGTAGGACTTCCAACAATATTGGGAGAAAGGAGTAGTAAGTTATTCCAAGCTGTGTGCCATTTGCCACTGAAATCTGCAACTGTTTCGACAAATGCCGATGACCTACCTCCAGGTTTCATTGATGTATGCATGAGTTGTAATTACCATTACAATTACCTAACCTAATCTAATCTAACCTAACCTACCTGAACCTAACCTAACAAGCTTGTCAATCAATAACTGCTCTGCTCAACATGATTGGAACCATTTAATTTTTTGGTTGCAGCATTCAAAGTCTATGCAGTCTTGGTATGTGCAAGATTGAAGATATTTTGCTGCTATTAACATCATTTTCAAGGAAGCAATTTAGACCAGGGTGACATAGGCGTAGGAACGTATCAAAAAGTGCGTGGACAGGGTCAACAGCAGGGGCGCACCCATTAATATCGCGAACTACCCTGGTTGAGCACTTTTGTATAGAGAACCCGATAATTTTAATAAAGAACGCACAACTTTCACCGCTAAGTGGGGGGGGGGGGGGGGGGGGGCAGGCCCCTGAGCGGCGCGTCTATGGCTAACAGCAACATGTGGTACTGAAAAAGAGCTCTCATCGCAGTATAAGTACTTTCAAATTCACACTTCTCGCTGAACTTGGAACTCTTTTCTTGACTGATGGGTTCTTTTGTAATAATGTAATTATCTTCCTGGTGCGAGTGAAACCATTAGTATTACTGTTTAAACAAAACTTCTTCGACTTCCGCTATGTGCTTGGGGGTGCAAGTTTATTACAGCCTCACTAATGAGTATGTGGTGTGCCCTAGTTTCCATGATACAGTACTATGCGTCTTTAAGATATCCCCCGTTGTAAATGTTCACCGATTTTGGTGACCAGAAAGCATAAGCAAGAACGTGCAGCTGGATACGTAGACTGGTATGCCTTACATTCATATGTCTTTTCAACAATCTTGACTTACCATTGAATTTGCGGCCAGGATACCCACAAATCACCCTTTCTCATGATGACAGTGTCATATTAGCATCCACACCTTGGGCATGTACTGCACTAAGGTTTCTTGCAAGTGTCACTTCAGTTAGGTATGACCAGGGTTGGATTTATGTCTCGGAATTCTGGAATTGGAGAGGAAAATTAGTTGGCATTACAGGTTGGTATGTAGCGGAAGACTGAGAGCTTTTCTGTGAAACTGAATCCTAGATTGTGAGAGGAAAACTGTAGCATTTCAAGTTTGAGAATGATTTGATTTTGTTATGTCATCAAAAACTTCTTTTGTACTGTTCACGGTCATGATCCGTGTTTCCATGTTGCCATAATCATTACCAAACACCAAGGACATGGCAGTCATTGTCCAAATCAATTTATCTTAAAAAAAAGAGTTAAGAACTTCCCGGAGATAATAATATTGTGGGCGGCTAGCATCCAAGAGATGGCCACGTTTCTGATACTTGTCATGAACCTCAGAAACGAAACACCACTTACGCAAACATACACAAGTTCAGCCTCAGCAGCGCCTAGATGCTTATTAGGTAGGTACGTACACACTAAAACCAGCTTTGAAAACAAACTGCGCCGGCAAACGGGACTGTTGCGTCGGGTTCAATCTCTGAACGGGGACGGGACAGTTCGTAGGTGATAGGGCTTACAGTTAAAGCCTATGGACTGTACCTCACGTGGTAACTTTTTTTCAGACCCCGAGAGAGAGAGAGAGAGAGAGAGAGAGAGAGAGAGAGAGAGAGAGAGAGAGAGAGAGAGAGAGAGAAGGGTACGTCCAAAGTGACGCCTTCGCTAATGGGTAAGTCGGCTGCAGGCAATCAGTACGTGCCGCACTGACAGTGCAGCATGGCACCTTGGACACAGCGGACTGCCACCGCCGGTTAGAAAGTCTTACCGATAGGTCATCCATAGGTTTATCTACGTGTGACGACGTAATTTTGCTTCGGAAAATCTGGTGGCCCAGTAATGGAAACGTCCGATCATGCTGGCCTCACAACAAGAAGTACAATTATGCCTCCATTCTACCTGTAGGCATCATTTGCATGGACGTACAGTCGAATCCCTGTCGTAATGCAAACACACGCGCTTTTGTCACGGCATACATAGCGTGTCCCGGAAAAGATGAACATTTTCACAAGCTTCCTGTGGTTTCATTGTTCACGTTTTGGGCGCTCCCTGCTGGTGAGAATTTGTTTTTCCAACTTGCACATTTGTAGGTCTCCCATGCAGCTCTTTTAGCTTCCCATGGGTTGAACATTTTATCCTCACCATAGTGTCGTAGCTTATTTCCGTGTAGTGGCGTACTTTTACTTTAGAACGTCTGGTAGTTACTTACAACACGTACTGAATGCCATCAAACATGACAACGATGAAGTCTGACCATATTCGACCATGCATTCGGCCATGCATTCTTGTTGTAGCATCATAACAAGAAGTACAATTATGCTTTATTTCCACCTGCATATCATCATTTATATAGACGTATAGTCGAACACCTTTTGCAAGCCTCTTGCAAGCCTTGAGACATTGCGCATGTGGACATCCGCATGGGACTCTGTGCTGCATAATGGTACATATGTTATGCAAATGAAAGAAGATCAAACGGCGTCGATTTGGCTTTGATAGCCAAATCGTTACAAACGGGGTCCATTGCTAAGTTCGCCGAAACCGAATTTTGGGGAGAACATGGAATCTGGGACCGTGGACAGCTTAAAAATTGTCAAAATGATATCGGAAATTCAGAAAGAAATGGAACATTCTCAACGTTGTATTCTTGTGCGATGGGTGAAATAAATAGGACGTTTTCATGCCGTTTTCTGTTTGGTGGTTGGAACGCCTAGAAGGGCATCAAATCTTGAAATAAAAGCGGGGCAAGCGGCTTAGATTTCCGGAAACGGCCTTTTGAAATAGTAAACATCAAGTGACAGATGATTTTAAGATGACATCTGGAACAACTCAACCTGGCGCATCTCTTTGGTCAAGGATATTATTTTAGTCTTTAAAAAATTGTTTTTAACGAGTTAATTTTGGAATTGCATGTGCATTCAGAAATTTGTAGAGCTTTCAATATGACATATTCCAGGGACTTCTCAACAGGTACAGATAGCCAGCAGCCAACAGAACATATTTTATTTGATGGAAAGTCAATTTTGAGTTCAAACTTCTAAGCCTGCCAGAGTTCCGAATTTTGTTTGCATCAAGTTTCCCTTCGGTGCATCCTTTTCATTCTTTTCATTTCTGATGCTGATTGTGAAGGAAAAAAACAATCTTTAAAAATCGGAGATTATTTTTTTTAAGTTTGACAAATTTCAAATTGGAAACTTCACACACAAAGCCACACCACTGGTAATGTGAGGATGCATACGTTTTCAATGGGGCTTACCGATACTTCAGGAACTTTTTTTTGTGATTCGCTGTGTATGGCGAAGATCAGAATCGACACAATGACTATCACAACTGCTTGTAGCGTTTATGCACATCGAAAAAAATCACCACGTCCTTTTTCTTCCAGGCGTTTTCTAAAACTGATTCGTACACTGCTCCGGCTCTGCCAAGCCTGTTATCGTTGCCTTCCCGATGTCAACGCCTCCGTTGTCCTCCTGCATCAACGCCGGCGCCTTTATTTTCCTCGGAACCGACACCATGCTTGAGAGTATTGAGCTATGTACGGAAAAATGTACGAAGTACGGATGGGGTGGGAGGGAAGACATGCGCGAGACAAACACGTCGGCTTTTATTTGCCTTTAACACATAGTCACCAGCAGTCCACACAAACGCAATGTTTTTCCTTCAGCACAAAATGATAAACCTGCCTAACACTTGATCGCTGATACAAAGTGATCATCATGTTTGTCAAAGGTTCATACCTACCGCGCCAGATTCAGTATGTAGGTAACAGAACCTGATTGAATAGGGTCGGGTTGCGTTGTTTCCATGTTTGATGTTATTCAATAAATATCAGTTGTTCCGAAGTACAATTGCGTTGCTGCGTGTAAGCAAACCAATGGCTGACCTATCGGTAATTAGTGACCTTGAAATTCGTGATTGTTTTTAAGGGAAACCATAAGATATACATTAAAAAGGTAGGAGTGTTTTTTCTTAGAAAAACGTTTTCCAATCATATGTCCGTATGTCAGCGTTCTGCCTCATGTAGCTTTCCAATGAAAGAAAGCGTGCACGAAAAATCCGTCCTACCCGGAAAAAGCAAAATCGCAAAAAGTCATGAAGAGCGGACGGTCACACTGGATATTTATAACACGAATGCTTTTTTTTTTTTGGTCAGCGAAATCATGACCACTTTTTTCCCGCCGTCAAATTTGTCAATTTCGATGGGCTAGGGGTCACTGGAGGTCACGAGGTCACCAGGTCATGAGGTCACGAGGTCAAATGTAGGAAATACTGATATTGTGTTTCGGGAATGTTTCAGTTCATTCTTTTCTTATGAAATATATGTCATTTGCCACCCTTTCCGCTTCTTATTGATGAGATATCCATCGCCAAACCAACCCATGTTTTTTACCTAAAATAATGCCGGAGGATATAGCTCAAAAACCGTTGGCTGAATCGGGCTGAAATTTGGACAGCCGTATTCGCAGCCCAAGACTACCATGTGAGCAAATTTTGGTCTAAATCAAAAATCATGGAGTGAAGTACATTGATCGATCTGTCGTTGAACGTACCTGCTGCAAAAGGTTGTTAGAAGATTATAAAACATGATTTTACATTCTGAAATCACATGATGATTTTAATTGCAAGTATGACATTTCTAGCCTTTCATACCTTCAAAGGAAATGCAAAGCTAGGTGATGGTACATTCAATGGAATATTTGTACCAAAATAGCAGGTGATGATAACTCGATTATAAAATAGGAAGTCTCCTGATCAATAGAGCGTAACATTGGATGGGCTTGTGTGAATGCAATATTTTTTTTAAAAGACTCGCGGTGTTAAGATAGGTACTTATGTGTTGGATATATACGAAGAAGAAAAGTTTAGTAAATAGCTGGCGTCAGTGTGATAATGCAATTTATGTAAATCACCTAAAACCATTAATATTTACCTTCATGGTAATAATGATAGCTTACAATACATATGTCTGTTCAGTTAACTGTGACAAACAAAAAAGACTTCTAACTATTTATTGGGGGAGGTAGCTTATCCTTCCCAAAATTGTGCAGAACGAGAGCATGGGTAGGTATATGGGCGTTGACTGGGAATAATTACACGAAAACAATACCTTTGCCTCCTCTGAATCATGTTCGAAATATTCCACCCCTGGCAGATAGATATGCATGCACCAAGATGACGTTCAGATGTTGTGGAGCTACCTATCGACCAAGGAACATTTCACAAAGATCGTGACCCCCCCCCTCTTTCGTCAGTGTCATGTGCGTAACTCTTGGCCCACAAAGCATTTCAGTGCTACACTTATACTAGATAAAGTACTGCTGCATCCGGACATTTCATTCGGATGGGGGCATCTATCTTGTGGGTATCATCTCACCGTGTAGGAGCCACATATTCTTAAGTGGGTGCACTTGGACCCGCCCTCAAGGGGCGCACTGCTCTCGGAGGGGTGATACCTACTGGAGCTTTCGGTGGCGAGACGCATTTGCGGATCCAGATGCCCAGTTGGTGGAGGGGGTGGAAGTTTGGAATTAATAAATACAAAAATTAGTTGTTTTCCTCTTCGGATTTGGACAATGTACGTCTGAGGCACCATTACATAAAACGAAATTTTACTAATAAAATTTGTCTAGAATTTGAGAAAGCGCTGAAAATGTCTGACATCCTGAAATCAGGCCGTGGGCAGGTGGGGGTGGGGGGAGCATGGTCCGAATGCCCCCTAGATTCGCTAGTGGTAAAGCGCATTCGAACTTACCAGAGGGGTGCCTTTGGCCCCAAATTCCAGGAGACGTAGTTGGGCTTCGACGATGGGACGCCTTGTTCCGATGAGGGGGAGGCGCGCCATTCTCCGATTGGAAAACTACTACTCGAATTTTCCCTTGTGATAACCCATCGATATTTGGTAGCTTAAATATATATTTGCTCTGAGTCCAGTACAGTGGTACGGGAACCGTCTCAAAGTTGTAGGGGAGGGGCGGGGAAGAGCCACTTTGAAGTCGATTCTTTTTGTCATCGGTGCAGCCAGGATTTGTTTTCAAGAGGGGGCGACCAAAAAATGGAATGAAAGACAGTTTTCTGCGCGTGAAGCGAACCGAAAGTTTTAGGTTTTGCATGATGAACATCTGAGCATTTCTCGTTTTATCTCGCGTATTTTTGGTTCCTAAGGGACCTAAGCCTGGCTGCGCCTCTGCTTTCTATGCAAAGCCTATCAGGTTCATGATAACCATTACAGTTGGATCGGAGCCCGAAAAGAACAGATTCGGTAAAACGTTGCAAAATTCGATTAAATCCTTAAGCTGAACAGGTTCGGTAAAACATCCATAATTATCATTATAGCTGTTGATATTCTGCAAGAGTACTCGACATGAACGGTGTTCTCAAATTGTTCCATCGGCGCCAATGCTGCACTACTTACTCGGCTACTAAGTTTAGATGCAACCAAATTACTGCCAGAACATAGTATCTTTCTAGATAGTAGAAACTAGTATATTTGGGTACTCAACAGGACCAAGTACTTTTTTAAATTGCATCATAAACAGCGTATATGTTCCCCAGAAGGTGCGTGAACTCATGGGACCGTTCTCCCCGCTTTCGATTTTGCAATACATATAAATATTCCTGTGCTCTGGCGAGGAACATGAAAGGAAATCCAATGTGGCACAGTGATCCTTTCCTCGAAAAGTATAAAGCCGATATATATATGTATATATATATATATATATATATATATATATATATATATATATATATATATATATATATATATATATATATATATAATCAATGGAGGTCATACAAATTATGACCTCCAATGATGTTCCAAGTTTCAAGTTAAGCTATTTGGATATGACATGAAGCATGTCGAAAGTACAGGTATTGCAGGCGCTTAGGAGGCTCAATCACGAAATATTATGAAGTGCAAATGCCGAAACCGGAATGCTTTGCACACTGACTTAGATTGGGATGTGATGCAGTTGGCAGTTGGCAAGTTGATGATGTGCTATTTTTGTGTGACGTTTTAAAATAAAATGAAATGCAATGTCAATTGTATAACCTAAACATGTGGGAAGAATTGGCTTATCTTTCGCAACACTCATCACCTTTTCCTGAGCACAACCTGTTCGCAATGCGTCAGCTTGAACAGGTGCAGGGTAACAGCCCGGCTCTGCATTGCAGGTCTCGCGAACTGACCCGGGAGCCGTACGACGTGTGGGTGCAGGAGATGATGGGCATGCGCACCATGCTGGGACTGTGGGCCAACGTCTCCGAGTTCGATATTCTCGGCATGCGAGCGCCCCGTCTGAAACCCGGCTCCAACAATCAATTCAACGTGAGTTTCGGCAGCGGCATCGACATCCGAGCAGAGTCGCAGCTCCGGCCGTTGTGCTCAAGCCTACATTTGTGTTTGCACAGCGTTTGTGATGTTGCTGCGGACTTATAGGGCGGCGAGAGCTGTGGAAAACACATTAGTGGTGTCACTATTTTCAACGTAGCTGTCTGGCAGCGCATCCTTGAGGTTTTTTAATCGCAGCCAAAGGGTGCTACAGCTAGTTGAAGCTCTCGGACAATACTCGGTCATGTGACTGGGTGTTAAGAGAACAAAATATGTACAATAAATATAGATCAACGTACGTCTCAGACTACCTGCATGCAATCTTTACAACCATACCTGCGTACATGGTTAAACATCACGTAAGTGCTTTCTCACGGCCAGAAACACGGACCAGGTGTGACCATGGAATGCGTCCCTAGCCCGATGCAAACGATTGACCAGACCTGGCGCCGCCGGCAGATGATGAGAAGCTGGGGGTTGTCTGAGACAATTCAGTGCCGGCCCATCTATAGTCTGTTGCAGAGCATTGGCCTGACGCAGTGCCAACCTAACCTAGTGCAGACTGACCTGCTCTGACACCACCGACAGATGATGCTGGACTATGGGTTTGTCTGGGACAGCTCAGTGTCGGTACCACCGTCCCGCGTACCTGTCTGGCCATACACCCTCGACTACAAGATCCCTCACCATTGCCGGTCCGGCGGCTGTCCCACCTCCCAGTACCCAGGTCAGTGCTGTCCCATCTCTAAGTACCCAGGTCAATGTTGTCCCATCTCCAAGCACCCAGAGCAGTGTTCTACCATATCCCAGTACCCAGGTCAATGTTGTGCCACCTCTCAGTTTCCAATGCCCAAGTCATTGCTGTCCCAGTATTCAGTGCCTAGCTACCGAGAGACGATTGTGCGGAAAAAAAGTTGTTTCGGCTGAGCCATCGATTACTGCGGGTGTATCCACTCGCCCTTCACCACCTCGCACCCTGTTCTGCGAATATGTCTCTCTACATTATTCACTCCAATCACGTTGATCCCACTGCGATCGATAGACTGATTAGTGATGGCAAGTAGCACATCAGCCAGAGCTGGCCGAACAGGTCGTCCTCAAATTAACACATCAGCCAGAGCTGGCCGAACAGGTCGTCCTCAAATTAACACATCAGCCAGAGCTGGCCGGACAGGTCGTCCTCAAATTAACACATCAGCCAGAGCTGGCCGAACAGGTCGTCCTCAAAATGGCAATTAGCACATCAGCCAGAGCTGGCCGAACAGGTCGTCCTCAAATCACTGGCCGGCCTGATGGCAATTAGCACATCAGCCAGAGCTGGCCGAACAGGTCGTCCTCAAATTAGCACATCAGCCAGAGCTGGCCGAACAGGTCGTCCTCAAATTAACACATCAGCCAGAGCTGGCCGAACAGGTCGTCCTCAAATCACTGGCCGGCCTGATGGTTTCGGCAACGTTAACACGAATAACTGAATCCAAGGTGCACGCAGTCACTGCTTAGCTACGGCCTAAAACCGTCACTTCTACAGGTATCTGGGAGGTTCCGCTCAACTCGCACTACATAGAGAACTTCGACGGCGGCCACTGCCCATACCTGGACCAATGCGTGCTCTTCAACTACGAGCCGGCCGAGATTCTTGCCTGGTTCCAGGAGGACTTTGGCCGTCACTACGACCAGAACCGTGCGCCCTACGTCATGTCCTTCCACACCAATTGGTTCAACGAGCAGAACCTGATTGAGGGCCTCAATCTATTCCTGCAGTGGGCGCAGACTCAGTGAGACACGAATGATGTAGAACAACTGTTGAAAGTGCTACAGCGTTTTGCGTTTGAAGTGCTACAGCGTCGTGCGTTTCGAATGTTGTAAACTGATAATGAATTAAGCGATTTCCATTGGAAAGGTGCATATGTTTGACATTGTCGGTATGACTGCAAATAGCAGTAAGCTTGTGAACTTTTTTTCTGGATGTAATTCATGTTAGTATTACTTCCTAACAGTATCCGTTCTCGATCATTGCAATGTACAGTCGGCCCCATGGTATGCTGCCAGCGACCAGTTGGTGCTAGTCATATGCACTCTCGAACAAATTGAATTGCAATTTGTTAGTTGTGCAGCTGAATGCTGATGAGGTTACGCGATTCACGTGTCTAATACCCTGTCTCCCCTCCATCTGTGGCAACGTGGCCGTTACCGAGGAGGCCACTCCGCCGCAGGAACGACGTCTGGTTCGTGACGATGACACAGGCCCTGCTGTGGATGTCCGACCCATTGCCCACCAACCAGCTGTCTCAGCTGGACGACTGGGATTGCCGCAAGCGTCGGGACACGCCGGCAGCAGCCTGCAACCTGGCCATCAGCTGCCCGCTGCCGCACCGGCCGCCTTCCGACGTGGACCCCACCTGGCAACCGGGCACCAGGTCAGTGGAGGGTGCCGTTCCGGCCGCCTTCCGACGTGGACCCCACCTGGCAGCCGGGCACCAGGTCAGTGGAGGGTGCCGTTCCGGCCGCCTTCCGACGTGGACCCCGCCTGGCAGCCGGGCACCAGGTCAGTGGAGGGTGCCGTTCCGGCCGCCTGCCGACGTGGACCCCGCCTGGCAGCCGGGCACCAGGTCAGTGGAGGGTGCCGTTCCGGCCGCCTACCGACGTGGACCCCGCCTGGCAGCCGGGCACCAGGTCAGTGGAGGGCTCGGCACCACCACTGGGCTACTGAGCGCTGCTGACACGTTGCCGGGTCAGTGGGTGGTACTGACACCATCGCCGGGTCAGTGGGTGGTACTGGCACCATCGCCGGGTCAGTGGGTGGTACTGACACCATCGCCGGGTCAGTGGGTGGTACTGGCACCGTCGCCGGGTCAGTGGGTGGTACTGGCACCGTCGCCGGGTCAGTGGGTGGTACTGACACCATCGCCGGGTCAGTGGGTGGTACTGACACCATCGCCGGGTCAGTGGGTGGTACTGGCACCGTCGCCGGGTCAGTGGGTGGTACTGGCACCGTCGCCGGGTCAGTGGGTGGTACTGACACCATCGCCGGGTCAGTGGGTGGTACTGACACCATCGCCGGGTCAGTGGGTGGTACTGACACCATCGCCGGGTCAGTGGGTGGTACTGGCACCGTCGCCGGGTCAGTGGGTAGTACTGACACCATCGCCGGGTCAGTGGGTGGTACTGACACCATCGCCGGGTCAGTGGGTGGTACTGACACCATCGCCGGGTCAGTGGGTGGTACTGACACCATCGCCGGGTCAGTGGGTGGTACTGACACCATCGCCGGGTCAGTGGGTGGTACTGGCACCGTCGCCGGGTCAGTGGGTGGTACTGGCACCGTCGCCGGGTCAGTGGGTGGTACTGGCACCGTCGCCGGGTCAGTGGGTGGTACTGACACCATCGCCGGGTCAGTGGGTGGTACTGACACCATCGCCGGGTCAGTGGGTGGTACTGGCACCGTCGCCGGGTCAGTGGGTGGTACTGGCACCGTCGCCGGGTCAGTGGGTGGTACTGGCACCGTCGCCGGGTCAGTGGGTGGTACTGGCACCGTCGCCGGGTCAGTGGGTGGTACTGGCACCATCGCCGGGTCAGTGGGTGGTACTGGCACCGTCGCCGGGTCAGTGTGTGGTACTGGCACCGTCGCCGGGTCAGTGGGTGGTACTGGCACCGTCGCCGGGTCAGTGGGTGGTACTGGCACCGTCGCCGGGTCAGTGGGTGGTACTGGCACCGTCGCCGGGTCAGTGGGTGGTACTGACACCATCGCCGGGTCAGTGGGTGGTACTGACACCATCGCCGGGTCAGTGGGTGGTACTGACACCATCGCCGGGTCAGTGGGTGGTACTGGCACCGTCGCCGGGTCAGTGGGTGGTACTGGCACCGTCGCCGGGTCAGTGGGTGGTACTGGCACCGTCGCCGGGTCAGTGGGTGGTACTGGCACCGTCGCCGGGTCAATGGGTGGTGCTGACACCCATCGTCAGGTCAATTATTGTAAGTGGTGCCGGTCCTTAAAATGCACTTTAGAAGAAGACCTTGCTCCTCTTTGATCTTTTACGGATGCGCGCATGGTGTAATATGGTCCTATAATACAGATAAGACTGTAACCTACAGTGTAGATATGCATTAATTTGCACAGATGGATACATACATGCACATGCATGCATATATATATATATATATATATATATATATATATATATATATATATATATATATATATATATATATATATATATATATATGTACATATATTATGCTGATAATAAGTGTTGCACTATTTATCAAATGTTTTGCACCGTTAGCTACCACCGCTGACCGCCTCCCCATCCACAGGTACATGTCGACGTGCTTTCCCTGCCCAAAGCAGTACCCGTGGCTGTATGATGCTGATGGAGACGCTGGCGAGACAGATATCTACGAGGCGGCCGCATTTGAGCAGCAGTAATCGCCGTGGCGTCTCCTGGTGACTCCACATGCGGCTCAGATTGTGGACCTCGTGACTGACGGAGCAGACAGGTGTCTTCATCACATCCATGTTCAGCACGGTACAGCCAGCGCTGAGCAGTGTCTAAACGGGCTGTGTGACGTCGGGCAGTGCCCGTGCTGTGACGTGTTGGACGGCGCAGGTAGTACACAATGTCGGGCAATGTCGAGCAGTGTCCTGGTTGTGCACTGTTTGAGCAACGTCCGTACTGCGCAGTGGCGGACAATGTCGGACAGCGTCTGTACTGCATAGTGTCGGACAATGTCGTGCAGCGCCATACTGCGCAGTGCCGGACAATTTCGGACAGCGTCCGTGCTGCCTGGTGGCTGACAATGGTCGTGTTTTGCAGTGCGGGTGGTGTTCGCGGGGCAGTGTGGTGTCAGCCAGCCCTGGCGCCGCTCGCGCTGTACGGCCATGTCACAGCCCAGTCACAGTGTCTTGACCGCGCAGCTCGCAATGTTCTGTGATGCAGTGCTTTGCGGAGCGCTACAGATGTAGTCGTCTTGTTGATTCAGCTGCCGAGAGCTGGTGTTGTTTTCTATACTTTGATAAATAAACGAAGTACACACGAGTGTCAGTCAGCTACACACAAAATTGCCGCGCTGCTCGTTGTTGGCTGTGGCTGACGTTGTTCGCTGAACGCATGGCGGAAGACGAATGGGGTACCAAATCATGGCTTTATTACAATACGGGCTGATGGATGGCCTTCGTTAGTCTGCAGCTAATTGTCAGGCGCGCACAATCTATCAACGACACAGTGAGTACACATACACATCGATACCGATATAATTGAGTCTCACGTGATGACAAGCAGATGAGCCTGCCGAGTCAATAGCACTACCCACTACTCGATATTGCTTCAACATTCAACATCTCGCTATGTATTAGTGAACCCCCTATTTACAAAGTTGTAAGGCTGCTAGCGTGTTGAAGCTACGTTTTCAGAAAATGCACTACAAAGTATATGTTCAGGGTATAAAACGCCAGCTGTTGAGCCCTTGTTCTCATAATGTAGGTCGTGCGCCCCGCTATCATATCCAGAAGCGCAACCAAGAAAGTAACAATGGGTAGCAGCTTTCAAACCATTTTCCTCTTATTTCAATTGGCAGCATACCCACTGCTGAATTGTGCCGCCTCCTTCAGGATTGGCTTGTCCTGTACTGAAGAAAAGATGGCTGCGCACCTGACCAAGTACCGAAGGTTTAGGGACTGAAAACGTGTATTGGGAACAAGTAAATTCTCAGTATGGAAAATCGGCTGGATTGTGGCTTCTGGGTGCTGAGAGGTGATTCGCTGGCATCTGAATATCGTGTTTCGGAGATGGGCCGCGCTTCGAGTAAATGAAAACAGTCATACCTTTACTGTCGAGGCGGCCCCACTAAGAGAACTTACTGCATGGGACGCGCCACTAATGGTACCATTAACACACAATCATTTTGAGGTTTTAACATTAAGGTCGACATTGTATGGGAATGATAAGTCACTACTGCCTGCAGTGACCCACAATGACTCCGGGGTACTACCCTCGAGTATGACCATGCGGGCCTACAAATGTCACGATACTTGACGTACACACACATAAATCAGCACTGGAAGGTTACGGCTTTTCACGTAGCCCAGAGATGCAGCTAAGGATGATCCGGGGGACCGCCCCATCCCATGAACAACTACTTCCCCTGAGCAACCAAAAATACGCTAGATAAAACAAAGACTTTTGAGATTTTCACCATGCAAAATCATAAATTGTATGCGCGCTTCGCACGCCGAAGAAGGTCTCAGATTCATGACATTCATTTGTCCCCCCCCCCTTTTTAAGAAAATCCTGGCTGCGCCCCTGATCTAGTCTAAATGCTAGATGAAGCTTCAGAAGATGTGACGGTTGTCTTCGGATAGGAGCCTCCAATCCACCAGGCCAGAAACGTCCCGCCTCCGATGTCCGGAGGATAGACACCAAAAGACGAAAAGCATTTTATATCCAACAGGTGATCAATGGGGCTACGCTTTGTTGAAGATCGCGTTCCTCTAGATGGTCTAAAAAAGAGGCTGGTCTGGGAGGGAAATTTGCCCGCCCAGGGCAAGAGTAGGGTTATGGACCGCCACAGCAGCTCTTAGGATCCGCTTCTGCTATGGACTCGGCACTGCTTTACTGGATATCAGCGATATCTATAACGCTGTTGTTCCATAGTTCATAATTGCAAGTATCATTGGTGAGACCAGAACCGCAAGGATAAAATAGAACAGATCAATCTAACGAACGTCGATGTGAACAGAGCATTACGGAGGCAGCGAGTGTCACTCGCATCACCCAACACCAGGTACGCTACAGTTCTTACTGCTGGTCACATGCGGAACAGTACCGCCACCTATAACAACTACACAGTGCACGGCTCCCGCCACCACTGGCGCTGCCACCTATAACAACTACACAGTGCACGGCTCCCGCCACCACTGGCGCTGCCACCTATAACAGCTACACAGTGCACGGCTCCCGCCACCACTGGCGCTGCCACCTATAACAACTACACAGTGCACGGCTCCCGCCACCACTGGTACTGCCACCAGTGGCAGTTTGTGCAGCATCACTCGAGCACGGTGCGCTCCGTCAAGTTTGTCTTCCCCAAGCGAAGCGTGAAAATACTTCAATGCTGTCGCCATTTTTTTGCTTGCATTTAGAAAAAAAAACTTCATGAGGAACATGCAAAAATAGCGTCATTTCAAAAATTGGTGTTGTATTTAACTTCACATCAAAGTCTAAGTTATGCAGGTAAATGACCGTGTGTACTGTGGTGATCATTACTATTATATTCCTGCCGCATTTCATGCTGCGGTACTACAACCCACGGTCACGGTTACCTGCATGTTTTCAGTTGGGCCGTCCAAAAAGCACATAGTATAAAGGTCTGAAATCCCCGCCAATGTCACACACTGTATTCCTGTTACTTAATGGACTCACAGAGTACTCACAGGTACCATGCATTCACCATAGACTGGGGTCCAGTTGTCTGGTTTGAAGGTGGTCAGTATATGCACCTTTGGTGGACCAAAGTCTCGGGCAGGCGAAAACTGACTTCTGGGAGACGTGAGAACTTAGCGAATTGACATTTGTAGGCGTAAGAAGTGGATTAAAGCAAACCGTCCTTCGCAGAAAAAAAAACACAATTTCCGCAAATATGGCTCATTAATTACAATTTGTGACTTCACCATGGTATGTCGCTTAAGACCCGAGCGCACACTGGTCGGGAAACAATGCCTTTTCATCACACGATCATATTTGCCATCCAAAAGTGCGCCAAGCGGAAGTATATTGACATGGTGCTTCAACACATGACTTTTTGTTGTTAGGCAGCAAAGAGAGTCAGTTTCATCGTGAATTCCTCATCAATGAACGAACTTTTTTCCTTCATCACTCGAGGGTAAAGCCATCAAACGGCATGGCGTTCCTCGAACATATTGTGCAAGGATAGTATATTTCTTCGTACCTCATCGATAGGAAGTTCTTACTGATTTGATGGAAGTGGAAGACATAGTTTTATGGCAACAGTAATTCCAAGTCACAAATTAAATTTCCGTAAATTACGTAGAAATAAACATAACTATGAGCTATAGTTATTTTTATTGAGCTATTTTTACTGGTTCAATTCATAGAATAACACTTAACCATCGCGCATCACGAAATGAAAGGCCGGTACGGTTCCCCGAGGATAGTTGGCTGATCCACAGCATACAAACAAACCTTACTTACATTACCTAATTTCATCTACCCTGGAAGGTTCAATGGCATATATGTTTAAGAGGACAAGACGCATGTGACAGGTGTCTATGACGGACGAAACGACACGTGGCAGTTGTCTATACGGACGAAACTCCACATGGCAGGTGTTTATGGCGGACGAAACGCCACCTGAAATGAGTCTAAGGCGGCAGAAGCGCCACGTGGCAGGTGTCTGTGGTGGACGAAGCGTCAAGTGGCAGGTGTCTAGGGTGGACAAAGCGCCAAGTGACAGGTGTCTTGGGTGGACGAAGCGCCACGTGACGGGTGTCTAGGGTGGACAAAGCGCCACGTGACAAGTGTTTTGGGTTAACGGAGCGCCAAGTGGCAGGTGTCTTGGGCAGACGAAGCGTCAAGTGACAGGTGTCTAGGGCGCACGAAGCACCAAGTGATAGGTGTCTTGGGTGGACGAAGCGCCACATGACAGGTGTCTTGGGTGGACGAAGCGCCAAGTGGCAGGTATCTTGGGTGGACGAAGCACCACATGGCACGTATCTTGGGTGGACGAAGCGCCAAGTGGCAGGTGTCTTTGGTGGACGAAGCGCCAAGTGGCGGGTTTCTTGGGCAGACGAAGCGTCAAGTGTCAGGTGTATTGGGTGGACGAAGCGCCAAGTGGCACGTATCTTGGGTGGACGAAGCGCCAAGTGGCAGGTGTCTTGGGTGGACAAAGCGCCACGTGGCAGATGTCTTGGGTGGACGAAGCGCCAAGTGGCAGGTGTCTTTGGTGGACGAAGCGCCAAGTGGCACATATCTCGGGTGGACGAAGCGCCAAGTGACAGATGTCGTGGGTGGACGAAGCGCCACGTGGCAGATATCTTGGGTGGACGAAGCGCCAAGTGGCAGGTGTCTTGGGTGGACGAAGCGCCAAGTGGCAGATGTCTTGGGTGGACGAGCGCCAAGTGGCAGGTGTCTTGGGCAGACAAAGCGTCAAGTGACAGGTGTTTAGGGCGGACGAAGCGCCAAGTGACAGGTGTCTTGGGTGGACGAAGCGCCACGTGGCAGATGTCTTGGGTGGACGAGCGCCAAGTGACAGGTGTCTTGGGCAGACAAAGCGTCAAGTGACAGGTGTCTAGGGCGGACGAAGCGCCAAGTGACAGGTGTCTTGGGTGGACGAAGCGCCACGTGGCAGATGTCTTGGGCGGACGAAGCGCCAAGTGGCAGGTGTCTTGGGCAGACAAAGCGTCAAGTGGCAGGTGTCTTGGGTGGACGAAGCGACAAGTGGCCGGTGTCTTGGGTGGACGAAGCGCCAAGTGGCCGGTGTCTTTGGTGGACGAAGCGCCAAGTGACAGGTGTCTTGGGTGGACGAAGCGCCACGTGGCAGATGTCTTGGGTGGACAAAGCACCACGTGGCAGATGTCTTGGGTGGACGAAGCGTCCGTGCACGGCGATGTCCGTGGACTGCGTGCTTCACCGGTGCTTGTGTTGCAATTGTCTCGATGTGGCTACTCATGATAATTCTGTTTTATTCCCACGTACCTTGCGGCTACCGCCAGCCAAATCGAGGCAGTCTCTACGCTCCAGCGCCGCGCTGGATGCATCTGTCGTCGATTACAAGTACGACCGTGTCACCACCTCGTGAGACCGCAGTCCTGAGGCTGACAACAATCTCATCTATGACGGTGAGGGAAGCTATGAGATCTGACAGCCTGACCCACCCTCTGCTGACGAAAATGATCCAAAACCTCTCATCGCCATCAACAGGCAACTCCGGCTGCCCACCACCTGACCCCCGTGACGTCAACAGTGGCGGTCCACGTCGTCGGCTCGTCCGTCGACGCTGTGGACGCGCTGCAGGTCCGGCGTTCCGGCGGCGTGTGTGGCTGCGGCTGAGTGGCGCCGCCAGCGCGAGTCCTCCTGCTGGCGGCGCTGCTCGATCGACGGCGGCGCGTGCGACACCGTGCGGCGGTACGCCCGGCCCGTGGACGACATGGTGCGCTGGAAGGTGTGGCCGCCGGACACAGTGCGCCGGTAGGCGGCGCGGCCGTCGCGCGACACCATCTTACGGTAGCTGGCGCGGCGCGGCTGTAACGCTGGCTTGGGCCGCCGTCGAGACTCTCTGCCCATGAGAGGGTCTCTGCGGCCGGTCGCCTGTAGCCACTCCTTGCGCTGGTCCGGCTCGGCCGGCCCCCAGTCAGCGCTCGAGTGGAACGTCGACGCCAGTCGCTGGAACGACGGCGGGTATCAGCGTGGGTGTCGTAACGTCGCCCGGTGTTATCACGGGGGGCGCAACAGCCGACGAAGGGTGTCAGCGTGGGGGTCGTAACGTCGCCAGGTGTGTTACCACGGGGGGCGCAACAGCCGACGAAGGGTGTCAGCGTGGGGGTCGTAACGTCGCCAGGTGTGTTACCACGGGGGCGTAACAGCCGACGGATGTGCTACCAA
This sequence comes from Ashinkailepas kermadecensis, assembly GCA_034440615.1. Classification (NCBI taxonomy): domain Eukaryota; kingdom Metazoa; phylum Arthropoda; class Thecostraca; family Neolepadidae; genus Ashinkailepas; species Ashinkailepas kermadecensis. Next base: position 55,766 of record JAOTOM010002865.1, on the reverse strand, counting down.
GGCGAATGCGGTGACGGTCGAGAGGCGCGTTATTGTGGGGGATCACTGGGATAACTGGGAGCAGACTTACCCAGCAAGTAGACACTTCCAAGCCGCTTCCACAATAAGTTGTTGTTTCAGCCTGTCATTAGAAGCGACTGGGTGGGGTCATTACTGGAACTGCGCTATTTATCTGCCTGTGATGTGCAGGAATAAGACGTGGGGCTGGCGCACATTTAATTTCGTCCAATCCATGAAGCTGCACATGGTAAGACAATACGCCATGGCAAGCATAATGCACAAACGTCAGACCCCATGCCCGAGTTCTAAGCAGAAAGCGCAAACATATCCTGTTCCTCCGTGAAGACCTGCTGATTGGCGACGTGTTCTTGCTGATGCACCTCCAGTAGTTTGTCCCCCCCCCCACCAAAAAAAACATTTGTTCGGATATTTTTATGGGCTGAATGTTGCCCCTATTCTACTTCACCAGAAAGTAGTACTGACGCGATTTTAAATGAATCTGAGTATATTTAGAGATCGCGCCGAAATTTACTTTCTTGCCATTCTGGTTATAACAAGCAAATATATTAGTAAGCAGTGGATAAGTTACATAGGTACCTAACTACATTCAAAGTAATCGGATATTCATTCAATCCATCATATTTATGATATTGCATCGAATATTGGTAAATACAAATTGTAAAACCTTTTTACATTAAAGAATTAATTCCTAGTAAAAAAAAATCAAGTCCCTGACAGTCAAGCATACAGCGCAGAACTGAGGTAAACGTCCGAGCATCCTCGCGGGGTCTACGAGGAACTCATGCGACTCAGCTGCTTCTTCTTGACTGGAGACATGCGCGACGGGAAGAGCGTGATGACCCCAAGTTTCGTCCACCTGGTGCTCTTCATCAAGCAAGGTGGATGCAGAAAGTCATCTACTGTCTCAAGATGGCTATCGTCCGCCCCAAGCTACACAGCCTGCATTTCAGCTCCCGGGACGAAGTCGGCATCCGTCTCATGACCATCTACGTGGCCCTCGTCTACGCAAAATACTGGCACGAGGCCCTCGTTTCAGTACACGCACTGTACGACCACCAGCTCGCGGGCAACCTCAAGATGTACCCAGATTGTGCTCTCGCCGAAGCCACGCTCCAGGCCCTCCGCAGCCACCTCTGGTACCTCTTTGAAGATCTTGCTGGTCTGGCGCTCTTTGATGGGCGAGTGGAGGTCGCCGTGAAAGTGAAGATGGTGGCCAATGTCCAAAAGCCGCAGCGCAAAGCCCTGAAACGGCTGAAGGGCAAAAGCCTGAACCTGGAGGTGCCGCTCAAAGACCTCGTGACCACCAGGTCCATAATCCTGTTGACCCATCTGCAAAGTGACCAAAGCTTCCTCGAGAAGGAGCCCAAGGAGTGGCAGGACGACGCAGCGTATCAAGTAGCAAGTCAAAGGACAGGGGCTCTCAAGGTGGTCAATGACGCTGTATAACGGGGAGTCTCTCTCATCCAACGCTGCAACACTTCAGCCAGGTCAGAAGAGCAGAGGCAGTACCTGCTTCAGCTGGTACATCGTCATCGCAGAGCGCAGCCGAAGAAGACAAAGGCTGCTCTCATCAGGAAAGTGGCAAATTAGGCCGAATCTAGTCGCCAGACACTGTGACAGATGCGAGCTTCATCGAGATGCATATATCCCGTGTGCCGTCTGTCAGTCGCTCAATACTAGCCATATGGCGCACTCAGATCGAAAAGTGTTAGCTCGGCGCAACCTTTAAATATTCATAGATTCCTCCCAAAATTGGTATGCGAGTCTCTTTCCGGTGATAGAATAGGGGCAAACTTCAGCCCCAAAGATATCTAGTATTTTTGTTTTTTCCCATGTATTTTTGGGACACGTCGCCGCGCCGCCTCCGGTCTCGCCAGTCTTCCACTGACTGGCTCCAGTGTTATTGCCATTCAGCAGCTGTCTCGGTCGCCCTGCACGGTCACGGTTCGCGGCATCGCGGCCAACATTTCATTATAGGCGGTGCGGCGAGGCGAACGGCGTCGAATCGACGCCAGTGCGGCTCGGCTCGTCGGTCTCGACGGGGCCGATCACACAGGGTGTGTCCACGGAACCGCCGCGCCCCGGCCGGCCGCTGGATACAAACGAGCAGCCGATGACCGGGCAGCAAGGTCGGTCGAGCCATGCGAACACGCGCCAGGCAACTCGGCAGAACGCGAGGCCAGCTAGTTTTGACGTTCGTCTCGCAGAGATCAACAGCTTCGAGCATTTCAGAGCACGGCTCTGCATGGCTTCGGTACAAGTGAAAATGTGTGCAGAAATGAATAACCTGTACTTGTTCCTGTGGACATACGCTTCCATAATATCCGGTCAATTTATGTTGACAAAGCATATGAGCTTGTGATAACCAATGATATGATTGATCACACAAAACTTTTTTTTAATTATTCAGGAAAAATCACCCGGCTTCATCGTTCCATGGCTTTACAGCTGTTCGATCGAGTGGCGACGATGCACCGGGCGGAGTGTCGGTGCTGATCCAGTCTCCAGACCAAACCACCCTATTTGAACACAACTGTGACCTCGGAATGGAAAAACAAACATTACATGCCGAGTGTCCCGAGACATACATTCTGGCCTGGGGTCCCGAGACATACACTCTGGCCGAGTGTCCCGAGACATACATTCTGGCCGAGGGTCCCGAGACATACATTCTGGCCGAGGGTCCCGAGACATACATTCTGGCCGAGTGTCCCGAGACATACATTCTGGCCGAGGGTCCCGAGACATACATTCTGACCGAGTGTCCCAAGACATACATTCTGGCCGAGTGTCCCGAGACATACATTCTGGCCGAGTGTCCCGAGACATACACTCTGGCCGAGTGTCCCGAGACATACATTCTGGCCGAGGGTCCCGAGACATACATTCTGGCCGAGTGTCCCGAGACATACATTCTGGCCGAGTGTCCCGAGACATACACTCTGGCCGAGTGTCCCGAGACATACATTCTGGCCGAGGGTTCTGAGACATACATTCTGGCCGAGTGTCCCGAGACATACACTCTGGCCGAGTGTCCCGAGACATACATTCTGGCCGAGGGTCCCGAACATTCTGGCCGAGTGTCCCGAGACATACACTCTGGCCGAGTGTCCCGAGACATACATTCTGGCCGAGGGTCCCGAGACATACATTCTGGCCGAGTGTCCCGAGACATACATTCTGGCCGAGTGTCCCGAGACATACACTCTGGCCGAGTGTCCCGAGACATACATTCTGGCCGAGGGTTCTGAGACATACATTCTGGCCGAGTGTCCCGAGACATACACTCTGGCCGAGTGTCCCGAGACATACATTCTGGCCGAGGGTCCCGAGACATACATTCTGGCCGAGTGTCCCGAGACATACATTCTGGCCGAGGGTCCCGAGACATACATTCTGGCCGAGTGTCCCGAGACATACATTCTGGCCGAGTGTCCCGAGACATACATTCTGGCCGAGGGTCTCGAGACATACATTCTGGCCGAGGGTCCCGAGACATACACTCTGGCCGAGTGTCCTGAGACATACATTCTGGCCGAGGGTCCCGAGACATACATTCTGGCCGAGGGTCCCGAGACTGTTTCCTAATAAAGATAGCAATTGTCTGGCCGGTGAAGAATATGTCCGACACAACTTGGATAATGTCGGCCGGTCGGTCTTGGATGACCTGGATCAATTGTCGGTCTGGGGCGACGCTAACAACATGGAAACACGATATCGCAAACCGCATAACATTAAAACGCATACCTTCGATGTTCAACTTATTGAAACATTCCAACATTTTTTTTGCAGTCAAAATTAATGAACAACTTCTCCACAACAAATCAGAGCGCGAACTTTCAGGCGTGACATTGATGTCTGATTTGAAATGGAATGGGCAACTTGAGGAATCTCAGGCGCGCATCCCTCCGGCTTCATATGTTCAAACAACTGAAACCGTCGGCAGACCCCAGGATCGATACTTTGTGTATTTGTACGTCTTGCATTAGGCTCGTTGTGTAGTGTGCTGCTGCGACATTTGGTCCCGGACTACCCAAGACCTAATCCGAAGATATCGAGTACACCGAGTAGCGCGCTGGTCGGATAATTATGTGACAATCCAACACGGACTATCAGGAAGCGATGAGAACATTGCACTTTGCGTCATTGGAAGCTCGCCGACGTTGCCGCTTTGAGCGATTTGCTATGTCGCTCAGTCATCATCGCAGGCTCTCCGGACGTCCACGCTGCACAGTGTGATAACTCGAGGAAAAAACTGGCCAGAAATATTTTCGACTATTTTTTTAACGGGATATTTGTGGCGCCGTTGCATCAGTAGATGCTTGAAGCACACCACGTCACAGTTTGTATGAAATTTTGCACAAGATTTGACATTGTAGCAAGTATACAAACATGGACAGAGTGAGTCGTCGAATGTGGACATGAAAAAGGCTACCGACTTGGTCGTCACGAAGTTGAAAGTAAAATGGATTAGGTGTAAGCGAATCCAGGACAAATTCAGAAGTCAGTGTGCGACTTCTCTTTCGGGAGACGAGGTGTTCTCCGTGTCCCTGAAGCGTGGTGATCACTACTCACGTCGTGAGTAATGATGAAGCTGAGGCCGACCGTGATGACGAAGCCGTGGAGGGAGCGCGAGGGCGACAAGGTAGAATCTGCGATTACCTCAACGCCCGTTCTCAGCGTCGGGCAACCTCAGAAGTTGTTCAACAGCACAGTTCTCTGCAACCCGTGGAGGCTACCAGATAAAGTGCTCGTGCTGAGGGCATGAAGGCCGCGGCTTTCGTTCTGCGACAGGTGGGGGCATCACCGAATCGGCCCAGCAAGATTCGTCAGGCTCTCAGAAGCTGTAATGTGAGCCAACCTGGGCGCTTGTCGGGAGACCGGGCGCTAGCAATGTGTGTCAGCTGACTTGTCTGTGCACGGCTACCGTATGGTCCGCCGAGTGACCATGGTGATGCGGCGAAGACAGACATCCTGCCCGCCTATGGAAAGGTGCACGTGGTCAAGGTAGAGTGCTATCCGGCAGCCAGCCGCATGCAATTCACCGAGACGTCAGCTGAGGTGACTCTGCAGGCTCTCCTGCAGCATGCGTCTCAATATGCCTTCAGAGACCTACCTGAATTCAGCGAGATCACTGCGATAGACGAGGGTCTCGTCCGTCTCTCAGTGATTATCGCGGCTCTGCAAAAATGCGAGTCTTTGGATCCCGACCGATACAACTGACACGACATGGATACAGCTCAGTTGATGGTCCAGCTGTATCCATAGTTCTACATGCCCGCCTCCGTGCACAAGCTCCTGATCCACGGTGCCACTGCGATACGGTCTCTTCTTCTTCCGATCGGCATGTACAGTGAAGAGGTGCAGGAGAGACGGAATAAACATAACAAGGAGTACCGACTCAGACATTCCCGTAAGACGTCACGAACCGACACTAGCAAGGATCAACTCCACTATCTACTGACCATCAGCGACCCGAAGACGAGTCATAACATCCAAGGCATTGAAAGACCACCGCTGGCCCGAAATGTCCGAGAGACCGTCCATTCAGGTGACATCAGTCATCTTCTGGTAACATCTAAGTCAGCTGGGGAGAGAGGGCTTGAATAACCTGAATCGGAAGATGAAGAAATGAGTGGCGGAGAGGTTGCTAATGAGGTAGAAGTTCTGGAACGACACGACATATCGGTGGATGATAGAATGCTTCCGGAATACTACTGGCTGCTGAATGAATATAAATATCGGAGAGTCTTCCATATATAGCTAAAGGTTAGTTAGTCATTTGGGCTATATGGCGCAATGGTATGCTATTGTTCGTAACTTTGAGTATATTATGTGATGTGTTTGGTTTTGGTATTTTGTGTTCTTTATGTCTAAGTGCGACTACAGTATTGTACCATGCGTTTAGAGGATGTACCATACTTTCGAGGATGTGCATTCTAGCATGCTGCATGAGGGATTGGCCGGTAGCTACGTCGCGCCCGATATACAGATTATATCTGTGATTCATATCTTCGGGGCATATTTTGGCGTAATTTCAGCCAACTAGGACAAGGAGATCTTGGATCTATTCTGCATAGCAATCATTAGGTCACATTTACAGCGCAGAATGCTCGCATAGCAAACGCTAACTGATAACTATCCAATATATGAGCGCTCATGCACTTCGTTTTTGACATCATTATGATGTCACCATGCATGACCGGACGACGATCTTTTAAACCAAGGTACCCTCGTTACTCATGTAGATGTGTGTACATTTTGAGCTGTTTACCTCAATTGGTTCCAGAGATGTTTGGCGCAAGCAAAATGGGGGGAGCGGGATGCTCCCTCCTCGTTGGCAGGTATGACCCCTGGTATTCCTGGGTTAAGCAATATTTAAGACAATAAAGCCTCTCCATGTGTTCCAAACTTGAGGCTCTTTCGACTAAGACCAAAATCGCCCCTGTAACTAGCATACTTTGTCCGCAATGATTTCCGGAAAGTTTTCCTTAGAGTTATTACCGTGTGCGCTGTGCGTCTGTGCCATGCCGTTCTCTCGCAAGGAGCGTTATCGTAAATCAGCCGGACCTGATGTACTTGATTAAAAAATTTGTGATCATCTGTCGTGACTATGGATGAATCCGATATGAATTCAATGTGTCCCTGCATCCAAAGTGTGTATGCGGACTTGTGTATATTTGTGCTGTATTTTATCTATATACCCGTATTCCATATTTTATCTACGTTCAACGCAACTGTTTGAACCCGAGCCTTGACTGTGACTGCCACTGTTATGTTGTTGGTTGGTTATTGGTTTTACGACACGTCGACCGTTGAGTCATATAGCGTCGCCAATCTCTCACGCCGATTGGTCGCGGGCGAAGAGTAGCGACAGGTGAGATTCGAACCCACAACCTTTCGATTGCGAGACGAGCATCTTACCCCTAGACCACTCGTCCCCCTCTGACACACGAGCTACGAGCATTGGCAGAAGTTCATCGGCCGTGCCAAACGGAGGTTTGTTCCCGCACCCCGCTTCTCAGACACACGATAAAGCTTTTGGGGAGGGAGTTGAAACCACCGCTCCCTTCAGGAAGGCAAAATTAATATGAATTCTGTGCAGGCAAGAAATTCACCGCTTAGCTTTCTTAGCATGCCGATTCCGACATTAATTGCGGTAGAGTTTTGAAAATTGGCTGCGCCTTTTAATTAGGTTTGCTATACATGTTGTTAAAAGCAATAAGTTCACGTAGCTCCAGGAGCGGCTGCAGGAAGGTGCTAAGACGGGTTTGTTTTATTCGATAGGTGGCTGTTTCCTTTGTTCCTAGATACGCTATGCCTGATTATATAGAGTTTCAAGAAATGAGTGGCGTAGCCAGGGAGCGAGAAGTTGTTGAGTTGTTGAAATTTGAAAGCTTAGCACGTGCACCGGAGAGGGGGCCAAATCCTACGTTCCACCCAGGGGCGGCGGAACGCATGGGATGCTGGGGCGCTGCGCTCGCCTCCCCCCTTGCGGGAGTAAGGGGGTGTCGCACTCGGTTGGTAAACTCACTAAGATTGCTTACTCTCCCCGGAGACTGTGCTTATAAGAAAAATATTGAAAGTCATGGGCTGTTTTCCGACAGTTAGTTTATGTAGGCACCGTTACAACATAGGCTCATATTTTTGGGCATTTTATTAGTACTATTAACGATTCTAATGAAATTATTGTCCCGGTGCACGGCTGCTTGGCATCACTGCCAGAAGCTCGCCCAGTGTGGTTTTCCTTAGGATAGTTGAAGCTGAAATTACGACCACCTCATCTTGGCCACTTGATCTCAGTGGCGTATCCAGTGGAGCCTATTTTGTCTTCTAGTTTGGAAAGAAAATTCCCCCAGCCCTCTGATATTTTATAATCTTAGTGGTAAATTCTCAAATTTCGACCAAATTCTTCGTTTTCGCCATGTCTTGTCGCCGTCGTCTCCCCGGTGATGATATCTTAGAGCATGCCCTTGGATCCAGAGGGAGTCACCAATGATATGTTTCCAAGAACTGCGTTCCCTCAGGAACGGTCGACTTCAGCCTCTACTCTTCTTCTCTTTTCAGTCAGTCACCTCGCTGGAAAATCTGGTCCTCTTGGTGAGATCTGAGTTTACCTCATAGAGTTTTCTCAATTGGTGGCGCTCCACCCTGGGAAATTGGGCTCGACCCACGGTTCTTCTAGATAGCTCGGCACACCAGACAAATGCCCGGCAGCATTAAAATTCCTTGGTCTGTCCTTGCTTGCGTAATCCTTGGATATAATTAATTTTATATTTACTATCATGCTTTAGGGTCCTGCAGATTTGTCCCTTGTAGTCATAATTTGGAAGCAATTGCTTTGCTTTTTTCGTGACTGATGAATTAGCCAGCCGTTTTCTCGATCTGAGGAAGTGAATTTCTCGGAGGCAATGATCTGAGAAAATTGTGTCCGGTATGCAGACGGCATGCCCCTTTTGCGTTATCATTAGATACTTATTTACACCTTTAGTGGAGCAAGAATACGTTCACACCGACATGAACCCAATATTGGATTAGCACGCTACCTGGGGGTCAGGGTGTTTTCCCTTCATCGATCACGTTTATGTCTGGGGGAAATATTGGTAAAAGCAATAAATGTTTCGCTGTGACGCATATTTAGAGAACAGGGCATCTATGTTGCGAAGGATAAGGCACCAAATTGGTCACCAAAGGCGGCTCCGCCTTCCGGAGTAGGGACCAACTGCCACAGTGGCCATTTTGGCTATGTTCGACCGGATATTGCACGATGTTGCGAAGAGTGTACCTGCATTATCAGGAGGGGCGATCGACTGGTCAAGGAGGGCGCTTACGTTCAAAAGAGTGGTGCCCAGAAGAGTACCTGTACTAGTTCTGTCAAGAGTGGCGCTAGAGTGCGCTAGGGGGTGGCCTAATTTTGCGATACGGGCAGCTATCCGAAACGACAACTTTATTTTAAACAGAGGCATCATCTGACAAAAAGCGCCTGACTGCGGAAAGGGCACGGTCTAAACTGGGATGGCATTCTCAAAGCATCCAAGTACCCAAAAGGGCACCTGTCTTCCAGGAGAGGAACACATGTAGCCAATAATTACCCGAATATTGCAAAAAGCTTTGCCCGAATTGCCAGGGAGGGCACCTATATTCTTAAGTCACACATATGTCCGGAATTGCGCCGGAGTTGGTTAGACAGGCGCCTGATCCGTCCGGCTTTCTTAGTATTTTGCAGCTTTTGGCTGAGTCCAAAAACTCAACCGATTGCGTGGCCAGTCAGCCCGATTGGCTTCTCCGTCTGGAAATGCTCTGCGTACAACGCCATCCCTTACACTGGCAATATGTCGATATGGGGAGGATGGCGAGGGTGGCGATACGTCATTCACGGGCGATGGTTAACCGGCTCAGGACTGCGACATTTTGCTACATTTTGTGGCCCAGTATTTCTATAACCCACACCCAGATTTTCGCAAATAGCACATAAACAGAGGATGGCTAAATCTGGTCGTCAGATAGGGTCACGTTACTGACCTGTGGCAATTCTTCGAGAATGTCCCGGCGGATATCGGCAGATTTCGTATTCTTCAAATTGGGACCAAATTATATTGCAAACTATACATGATACCCTTATGAATTACATATCATTGTGTTCCCATCCAATGTAAAGTCCCTTGACTGGTCGCATGATCCTATATAATTCAAGGGCACCTGTGCAGGTTAGGTCAAGTTACTCAGGGTCAATGTTTGGTATCGGTTGTGTGATATTAAACGCATAATTGTGGTCCCGAGGGGGTAACAATCGATGCTGAATTCGAATTCAGCACCAAGCATCAACCTGTGGAACATCTTGGACTACCTTTATTTAGCTGACTTTTGTTGACAGGAGGTCAACACAGGCACATGGGGTCAAAGTGGGTCAAAGACGGGTTGAGGGTAATTCTGGCACTGGCTGATCTCGACCTCATTTAATCCTGAAGGAAAATACATAGGATCAAGCAATTGATACTGAAGTGGGTTAACTACAGCCGCAATCAACCCTTCAAACGTTGTGCTTCTATATGCAGTAGTTTCTGAGATCTTCAGGGAGGGCAAATCCGCCCATCCCCAATCCGCTGCGTTTTTGTGATAGGCCCTCCGGCGTGTGTGTTAATGCAACAAAATAAAGGCGCATATTCCACAATTTACATCAATGAACACTTCATTTTGAATGTGTAGTCAGGTTGTATCATCCATATTTACTCCAGGCTTTGATGGTCGTGTGACGTTTGTTGTTGTCATCAGGGCTAAAAAAAAACTTTCGGTGGTCGCCGACGATATTCAATTCTGGGAAATTGGTCGCCGATCAGGAACGGGTCCAATGGGGGGGGGGGAGTGGCGGCCCTCTATCGGGATTGGATAACATCAAATTTCCGAAACGTGCTTTTTCGTGATTGCCCCTTTTTGAAGATTTGTCTGCCGATTTGTCTTTCATCGACTTTTTCCTCAGGAATAGGTGTCGCTTGTCGCCCTGAATAAATTTTGGCGCGCCAAAAGGAGTGTCCTCCTGCCGATAGGAACTTCTAAATCCGTCACCGTCGCATGCAGGGAAGAGACTGAAAGACGGTCTGTAAATCATTTGTTCATTGACAGTGCAGATGAACAAAGTCGCTCGGAGACAGTGGAGGATGAACAAAATTTGCTCGAAGATAGCTAAGGATGACACAATCTGGAATGTGGCACATACAGATGAAAAAAATCCCAAGCAATATTTGGCAATCTGACATCAATTGCTCGCAATCTTCCGCCGTGTATATAAGAGATGAAATGTCGAGTTCCATATGAATACTTAGAATTCCCATTAACTGTTATCTACATCATGTTTCACACCAAACAACGAGCATTTATTCATTGCTGACAGGCACAGTACTTCTACACGCGGATGGCAGTAACCGAACCAACTAGAATGCATAAGCCCCTTTGTTTAAGATCTTCTTAAGCACATTTCTCAGCTTGGTACATTTTGTGGAAGAAACATGTAAACACGCTGATATGAATGGTATCCTGGTCCAAATGAATGTCGGTGGTGCGCTTCTAAATAGCGTCCTTCAGGAAAAATGATTTTTCTAGACAATGTAAGATTAGCTGTAAGATATATAACAACTGATATAACATTTTACACCATTGCCTATCAGTTTTAGCCGCGGCAATGGCCACCTCACAGCCACGGCAGTGGCCGTCTCACATCTGTAGCAGTGATTACATCACAGCCGTCACAGTGGCCACCTCACAGGTGCGGCAGCGGTTTCCTCACAGCCATGATAGCGGCCGCCTCACAGCCATGACAACGACCGCCTGACAGTCCTGACAACGGCCGCCTCACAGCCGTGGCAGCGGCCGCCTCACAGTCGCAGCGTAGCCGCCTCACAGCCGTGACAGCGGCCGCCTCACAGCACCAGCAGAGGCCACCTCAAAGCCCACAGCAGAGGCCGCCTCACAGCCGTGACAGCGGCCGCCTCAAAGGTACGGCAGTGGCCGCCTCAAGTAGTCATCACAAGCATCACAAGTAGTCACTACTACTTCGCCATATCTCGAAAGACGTAATTATGATAAGCTCTAAAGATCCCTCGGCGACTTGTGGTGGGAGATCGCAGTTCCTTCCATCGCTCCCCCCCCCCCCACCCACCCCCAATGCTTGTGAGGATAAAATTGTTCAAGCGAGGGTTTCTTTGCAGCACTCTTTATGTGATAGTCTGTGTGTGCTACGTCATGGGCCCAGGTCAGGGCGTTCCGTCGAACAATCAACTGATGTGAGAAGTTTTGGTGGTCAGCACGTGGTTTGTGCCAAACATGGTTATATCTGTGCTTGCCATACTTTCAACCACGCCCTCGGCGATATAAGCCACAGATGCACCACCAGTGCCGAGACTTGCACTGCGAGCGCAGTAGTTTCTTCAGGACGTGGTAAGCGGCGCGGACGGACCCTGGCGGCACGGTGTTGGTAGTCAACCCGCTAATGTGCACGCGAGACGCAGCTGCCAGTGCACTGCCGACGACGCTCTAGGTCGGCGACTCCTGGATGGCGCGCAGGTCACTGACTATGCGGATATCGTCAATCTTGTAGGATCACTTCTTGTTATTGTACTTTGGAGCACCCTAGCAAATACATGCTCATAGTTCGGTTCTTGCAGTGCAGAGTCAGTATCAACGTGAAGGCCCTTAGCTTGATAAAAGAGAAAAGGGTTCACACAAAACGCAATGCATGCGGGGACTTTAGTAATAGTCGACGGTGGGGTAACTGAGATCAACGCTAATAATGCGAATGTGAAGTGAAATATTTGGTTGGCCATAAGATATCAAGATATTGCGCCAACGACCCAAATATTGCACCATGTTATTGTCCCACTCAGTTACATGGAAGAATATGTAATCGATAGTGATCAGAAAAGGGGTGTGTGCGTATACCATCAGACTAGTGACTGCCATGGTTGGAAAAATAGGATATTCCTGCATTTGTGGCATCCAGAACATTATCCTCTTGAAGAAATCTTCATTTTTTTCACTTGGAAGTTCAATGGTGCTGTTAGACTGTGAACTGCTCGGTGATGTGCTCAAGATTCACTGGAAAGTGTAGGCCGATATTCCGATGCCATCGACTGGAATAACAATATCCTCTCCATATTCAATTACCCATACATTTTCCTCTCCACATCCAGGATTACAAAACACAAATCCAACCGTGGTGACTGCTGACATGTACTCTGTCCAACCAGGATTGGAAAAATGTTCCTGTAATGGATGTTTGTCATCCAGAACATTATCCTCCATGAAAAAGCATGGTCTTTTTCGCCAAAAGATTGGAGATATTTTAAAATGAATGCAAACTTCCTCCTGTTGCCCAAGCTGACTGGACAAATACAAAAAGGAGTTTATGGTTCAAAAAGACAAAATTTCAACTTTGGAATAGAATGCCAAACATTGTGCTCTCGAAATGCGGCAGTAAAAACAAATTGAGCCATGTTCAACATTCCTTGCTTTGAAACTAAAGAATTCCACCTGAGTTTTGGCATACCGCACCAAACATACTGCATATGTACAAATGTGTTACAGCTGATGACAGCTCTATTGGAGGGCTCTATTGAAATGCATCATCCAAACTTTACTAGTTTTAAGATTTTGCCATATGTTGAACCAAGTTGAAAGTTGAAAAATACATATTATTCTGGACATATTTAGCATAGTTCCAGAAAAAACAAAGAAATAATGGTGCATATCCAGGGATATTTAGCAAAAAGGATGCTTGAACCTAGCATCATTTTTTTCCAAGCAAAACTCAACACATCTGTACATGTTCCATAATGCTTCCATAGAGCCCAACAATTCTGGCACAATTATTATAGTTTCAAATCTGACATCATAAAATGCATGTATTCATGTTTCACTATATTGGGATGCCGAAGACAGATATCCTGGCCAGAGTAGAAAAACACCATCTATCCTAGATATATCCTATTCTAGATATATGGATGAAACCCATCCAAAGAAAAGTACCAGCATTGTGCTGCAATCTTCATGCATATTTGCATTGCAGCTTATTCTTTAACAAAACATTGGAGATGGCTCATCAAATGCTCGTATGGCAAGCTGGATGGCAAAGAAAAGCAAAGCAATAAGACCAATTATCAGCACCAGTTCTATATTTCAATGTTCTTCCATATATCTTTACCTAAACCTTTTCCACTTGCCATCTTCAGAACTTCAGTAACTTGCAGGTTGGACTGCATGCAAGAAGTGCTAATTAGTAATCAGATGTTTTCATCTGTAAAGCAGGTGTTAGGATAGGATATCCTAGGTTACGATTTTAAATTTAATTAACTAAAAAGTATAAGTTAATCTTCTTGCCAAAAAAGGTGGTAAATTTATGACTTCAGGTATTTTTTAATTGTTGAACTTACTTTTCCAATTGTTTATGAGCATGGTTAACATGATGTGGCCGCTCATTTTCTCTGAAAATGATTACTTTTTCAGTTGACAGGCAAAATAACACCTAAAATGGGACTTTGAGTTGAATAATGATGGCATTTCAAGACGCCAAATTGTATTAAATTGCACTTTTGGATACATTTTTAATTCTTTGAATATATTTTTCCAATGCAATGTTTATGTAGGTGGATAGCATTGTGTGACGACTCATTTCCTCTGCAAATGCATATTTTTCAGTTGGCAGGCAAAATAACACCAAAAAACAGGCTGGAGTTTGATAACATAGCATAAAAATAATGTTCAAGAGAAAAAAAAATGTAGTACAACCTAACCTAAACTTGCATGTATGAAAATAGATTGCTTAAAAAATTGCAAATTTTCAATTTTCTTCTTGAAGCATTTTCAAATAAAAACCTTACATTGCAGAACCTAGTTAACAGATGAAATTTCATCTGTTTTGAAGAAAAGAGCAATTTTGTGTTGAAAAATTTTTTTTTTTTTTAAATTGGGAAGTTTTTTTCCAACTGAAGAGAAAAGCCTAGCCTAACTTAACCTAACCAAATCTAACCCCATTTTTGCTGCATGGGGTAAAATGTGTGTACAACTTGTTTCCTGGATACCTTAAAATGCAATAATATACACAATTGTGAGATCAAGTTTCTGAACATGATTAAGACAATGAGACCATTCATTCCCGTTCAAAATACAACTAAATTATTTTTGCTCTTTATTTGTGTGGAAGAACTTTGGCTTCTCTTATCCCGAAGAAAGAACGTTTAGCTCTGCTATATTATTTTAAGGAAGAAAATGCCTAGGTTAGAATGCTAAGCCTGCAATGACACATCAGGTCTAAAGCATTAAAACAAAATTCAAGCTATCTAGGTTACATTAGGCATTATTTGACATTTTACATTATTCTTCATTATGCTATCCCACTCAAATACCAATATTTTGGTATTATTTTGCATACCAACTGGAAAGTGCCTATGCACTTGTGCTGGTAATAAGTGGCTAGGTAGGCCACATCCCACATAATCTTAATCATATCAAGGAACATGTTTTTACAATATTTATGTCTTGACATGCCATATCTTCAGTAAAATAGTTACAAGCTTCCCAACATTTACACTCTGGACACTGCTACACATGGCCATATCCTTGTACCTAGGAATGTGCCTACTTAGGTACCTATCCACCTACGTACATGCCTAGGTACCTACCTACACAGGAGCATCAACATACCTTTCTGCATTATTGTTATCCAGTTTGACGAGTTTGGGACTTCCAACCTCCAGGAGCAAACTGGCTCCCGGTAAATATTGTAAATGCTCATGATCGTCGTTTGTTCTTGGTGTGCCTGTGGATGTTCTGCTCAGCTCCTGAACACGAACATCCTTTGGGGCCACAAAACGCTTCCCTTTATTATTCTTTTTCCGGCTTGCAGCCTTCTCTTGTCATTCTCTTAACCTTTTGCTGGCTTTCATCTTTTACAAATAGTCCACGCCTGGATATCTAACTTGGCACCTACCTCGGAAGTGACAATATTAATTAAGGCAGCTAAGTAATCAATTCACAAAAACACGACATTAATTCACCACCACGGTTGGGCACAGTTACCCAAAAACCAATTTTCGAACGAACGACTGAACAAGTCGCCAAAAGTTGCCTGATTTCCAATTCCATATTTATAACTAGATTTCTAGGCGACGACCACGACAACCATTTGGTCTCCGTCTCGTCGGCGCTTTTGGCGACCACGGTATGTCATTGGTTTAGCATTGTGGTTGTCGGGAAAGCGCCATCCTGTGCCGACGGGAGGTTCTAGTATAAACATGGTAAGCAAAAAGTACGGGATATTTGGTAGAATTCGCGGTACGGTCCTAGTATACTTTTCATATGGAAAAAGATCAGTGCTGCTAAATAAAAATTACTGATATATCGGCTAATTATGTCCTTTATAGCTAAAATCTTGACGGATGTATCAAAGCAAAATTATGGTTTCGGTCGCCACTGAAGCCTGGTGAGACAGTATCTGGTCGCCGACGCTATCGCTAGGACGGCGCTTATTTTGAGCCCTGGTTGTTATCACATCTTACGCTTGGATGCATCCGATTTGTGCATTTGATGAACTTAAATTATGAATCATAATTACCAGCATAAGGTGGACATCAGGGCGCTAAACACATCAGATAGCACCGCGTCGTCCACTCTCCGTGAGTATCAGTCACAGGCGCATTGCCTTGAGTGTTGACACAGTCACGTGCCTTGAAGCATGTATGCAGAGCTCAAATGATTTCAGATGCAATACTTTCGCCAAACTCTGTGTACTTTTATATATAGCAGTTAGGGACTATTACATATGACCTATTGTCGATTCCTCCTTTTCCAAAATAGCGTGCCATTTCCTGTACCTTTGCTCAGCCACAAGTTTGGACCATACCGGATTATTTGCGACTCTTTTGCATACCAATTGCATGCAATTATTCAGGATGAAGTACCAATTTGCTGCACCATGTGTGTGCACCATGTGTCCTTATGTGGTGGTATTAAAACCTGATGCCATGTTCGAATCTTCTTCTGGGGCGGAGGTCTGGACACATGCCAGCATTGTTGAGCAAAGCATTTCTTGTGTTTCTTGGAGGGATCTCTCCTTAATTCCTTTGGACGAGATGTTGGGAAATTTGAATGGGTGATTTGCAGCGCACACATCAGATATGTGTATGATCGTGGTCGCAATATACACGTCAATACTCGCCTTCCCAGAACCACTGTTCTTAATTTAAGCCGGTATTGGAAAATCAGCTCGAGAAGTTGCACACAGTCACCTTGCATACTGTGCAATTCCGGAGTGATGACAAATGATTACAATTTATAATTGTCAAAACACTTTTGATTTAGTTGATTGAGTTACATATCACTTTGCAGGGATTCGAGCCCAAGATGGCCCAAGGTAATTATCTTCGTGAGTGAGATTCGACAATAATGGGGAGACATGGTTGTCTGGTTAGAACAACACAATTGCACTAAATTCTGTAAACCAAATGTGAGAATATTACAGAAAACTACAGCTTCCCCTAAAATGCAGCCATCTTATCCAGGGAAGAAGTGTAATCACCTTTTTGGTTCCCTTGGATCCGCACCTGGCTAGAGGGTCCGTGTGGAACTATATGTGTCAACCCATGCATTCCGTATGGAACCCTATGTGCCAACCCCTGCATTCTGTTTCTCATTTATCCGCCTCAATATTGTGAGCCTTCCCAATACAATATTCGATGCTCCACCCTTGGTAAACACCGCGGGAAGGAAGAACCCGATTCCGCCCGGCCCACAACGATCGCTTGTCCTTATTACACAGTGACCGCATCGATAGTATGCTCATATTGGCACAGACGAGGGCCACCGCAGGGGCTGAGGTCACTGCTGGGGCTGAGGCCCACTGCTGGGGCTAAGGCCCACTGCTGGTACTGAGGTCACTGCTGGGGCTGAGGCCCACTGCTGGGGCCGAGGCCCACTGCTGGTACTGAGGTCACTGCTGGTGCTGGGGTCACTGCTGGGGCTGAGGCCCACTGCTGGGGCCGAGGCCCACTGCTGGCACTGAGGCCCACTGCTGGTATTGAGGTCACTGCTGGTGCTGGGGTCACTGCTGGGACCGAGGCCCACTGCTGGGGCCGAGGCCCACTGCTGGTACTGAGGCCCACTGCTGGTACTGAGGTCACTGCTGGTGCTGGGGTCACTGCTGGGGCTGAGGACCAACGCATTGGTCTGCAAACATCTGAAGAGTGTCGCGGACTCCAGGCAGCGTTTCCCGGCTTGTCAACAGTTGAAGCCCAACTGCCAATCTATCTGACCATAGCAAACAAGGTGCTGGGGGACGACTCACGGCAACAGGCGTATTGGGAGGGCTCGTCATTGGGCGGGCACGGCCTGTGCGTGGCGATCAGCACCACACCACCAAGTCGATCAGCACCACAATACCGAGTCGATCAGCACCACAATACCGAGTCGATCAGCACCACACCACCAAGTCGATCAGCACCACAATACCGAGTCGATCAGCACCACAATACCGAGTCGATCAGCACCATACCACCAAGTCGATCAGCACCAATACCGAGTCGATCAGCACCACAAACCGAGTCATCAGCACCACACAATACCGAGTCGATCAGCACCACAATACCGAGTCGATCAGCACCAACCACCGAGTCGATCAGCACCACACCACCAAGTCGATCAGCACCACACCACCAAGTCGATCAGCACCACAATACCGAGTCGATCAGCACCATACCACCGAGTCGATCAGCACCACACCACCAAGTCGATCAGCACCACAATACCGAGTCGATCAGCACCACACCACCAAGTCGATCAGCACCACAATACCGAGTCGATCAGCACCACAATACCGAGTCGATCAGCACCATACCACCGAGTCGATCAGCACCACACCACCAAGTCGATCAGCACCACAATACCGAGTCGATCAGCACCACACCACCGAGTCGATCAGCACCACAATACCGAGTCGATCAGCACCACAATACCGAGTCGATCAGCACCACAATACCGAGTCGATCAGCACCACACCACCAAGTCGATCAGCACCACAATACCGAGTCGATCAGCACCACAATACCGAGTCGATCAGCACCACACCACCAAGTCGATCAGCACCACAATACCGAGTCGATCAGCACCACACCACCAAGTCGATCAACACCACAATACCGAGTCGATCAGCACCACAATACCGAGTCCATCAGCACCACACCACCAAGTCGATCAGCACCACAATACCGAGTCGATCAGCACCACAATACCGAGTCGATCAGCACCATACCACCGAGTCGATCAGCACTACACCACCAAGTCGATCAGCACCACACCACCAAGTCGATCAGCACCACAATACCGAGTCGATCAGCACCATACCACCGAGTCGATCAGCACCACACTACCAAGTCGATCAGCACCACAATACCGAGTCGATCAGCACCACACCACCAAGTCGATCAGCACCACAATACCGAGTCGATCAGCACCACAATACCGAGTCGATCAGCACCATACCACCGAGTCGATCAGCACCACACCACCAAGTCGATCAGCACCACAATACCGAGTCGATCAGCACCACACCACCGAGTCGATCAGCACCACACCACCGAGTCCATCAACACCACACCACCTAGTCCATCAACATCAAGACGCCGAGTCGATCAGCACCACACCACCGAGTCGATCAGCACCACAATACCGAGTCGATCAGCACCACACCACCGAGTCGATCAGCACCACAATACCGAGTCGATCAGCACCACACCACCGAGTCGATCAGCACCACACCACCGAGTCGATCAGCACCACACCACCGAGTCGGACAACGCTGCTTACTCAGCCTCATCAGCAGCCACAAGTCGATGCATGCCGAGACAGAAGGCGCATCGTCGGACGCATGGTGAAATCGTGATGAATACCATGCACGAGTATTCGGGTGGGGGTCACGCCAGCGGTTTCGTCACGAGGCCGTTAGTCAGCATTTGCACCAGCTGCAGCCGGCAGGATATGTACGGAAACTGATGACGGCCGGATAGTGTCAGCCGTTCCAGTCCGCCGACGGCACGGAAATAACAACAGGAAATAGAGACGCAGCCGACCCAATCTCGACCGCATCGATCATGGCGTCTGATCGGTTCTGCCCTCGCCAGCTACTGTGTGGCGACGCCATGTCCGCACAGCTCCGGCACGTACATGCCTTGGTGTTGGTGAAACGGCGACTCCTTTGTGAATTATCAAGTGGTGTAAAGCATCCGCGTTATTAGTGTCGCCAACCTATCACGCCGATGGGCGGCGGAAACTAGATAATCCCGCCGATTGTGGGATTCGAACTTCGTATCTTAAGATCAGGAGTCAAACGTCCTACCGACAGAGCTACTGCGACCGCACCTTTGTTCGGAAATATCATTCAAAGTGCAGCCGAATATGCATTTATAATGAACATTTTTAGCAAGAAGATCGCGCGATGCCGTAACTATTCGAATGAATACGTGTGTTCTTTATATGTTTTATCCTATTAATATTGCTACCATTTCGGCAGAGGCTTAATGCAGACAAGGTCAAGAATTTCTGATGCCTTGGTTCCTGGTTTTCTTCTTTTTGCACGCTAGGAAATACTCTGCCAGTAGTCCTCGTTTTGCTTTCTGTGTGGTTCGCTGTTTCCTTTTCGTCCTGTGCTTACAGACGTGTTAGTGCATAGTCCGCTAATGCCAGTGGTATCACCAACAATCGTTAGTATATAAGCATCCCAATTTCAGTCCTTGGATGTCAACAATAGTTGCAAGCCGTTACGTAGCTGCCATTACGGCTCTGAGGCGACATGGAGCACCGGTTGTGGCGTCTCAATAAATTGTATATCGTCCACCAGTAGACACTGGATTCGGTGGGGGCATTGCGTCCCCAGCAACACTTGGGCTCAATGGCCTCCGCAGGACGCAGAGCGCGCAACAAACGTCACCGCTGAACAAACGTCACAACACCAGCCCTAGATTCATGACTCCACTCCAAACTGCTCCACTCAGTCCTGAACGAAACTGACCTCACACTCCGGCGCCGTACGGACGCATCAGCACGCTGCTACGCTACATCACTGAGCGCCGTACGGACGCATCAGCACGCTGCTACCCTCCATCACTGAGCGCCGTACGGACACATCAGCACGCTGCTACGCTACATCACTGAGCGCCGTACGGACGCATCAGCACGCTGCTACGCTCCATCACTGAGCGCCGTACGGACGCATCAGCACGCTGCTACCCTCCATCACTGAGCGCTGTACGGACGCATCAGCACGCTGCTACCCTCCATCACTGAGCGCCGTACGGACGCATCAGCACGCTGCTACGCTGCATCACTGGTGGTGATGATCCTAGCTGGTGCAGCTGTCTGTAGTGGTCATTATTATAGCTGTAGCAGCTGTCGGTAGTGGTCATTATTATAGCTGTAGCAGCTATCTGTAGTGGTGATGATTGTAGCTGTAGCAGCTATCTGTAGTGATGATATTTATAGCTGTAGCTGAGCTATCTGTAGTGATGGTAATTGTAGCTGTAGCAGATATCTGCAGTGGTGGTGATTGTAGTTGTAGCAGCTGTCTCTTGAAGCAAATATGCCTCTTTTCCGGAGATAATTTCTTATCGGTCTGTTTACCACCGACTTCAATGTTCCCGTCATCGGGTACTGACTCTACTTCTCTTGAACCCGATAATAATTTGCTGCGGTTTGCTGCTGCATACCTCCCTGCTCCGGGAATGCCTCCAACGCGACGTGAGTGAGCTGCGACATTGATGCTGCTCGCCATTGCCGCCAGACTCCATCGTTCTCGAACCAACGACGATGTGGCTTCTATTCATAGATACATTCAGATCAATAGCTATATACAATCACTTCCACCATCTAAATTTCACCATGGACTGCAGGCGAGTTCACATCATTAACTGTGACCGGGATTAGCAGCGTGTGGGAGGTTCAAGCATCAATTTGACTTCTGCTGCTGGACAGAAATCGATTCCGGCAGCCCTGACGATACGAGAGTGGATTTGAATTGCTCATTTGCATGCCCATTCCCTCAAAGGCCAAAGTGACTCAGCGGGGAGTGGTGGAATGGTTAAGCCTAGCATAAAGTATTTTGTTCCATGCTGGGCACTATCACACATCGCCACGTTTGTGGGTAACTTTTTTACAAGAAGCCAAAAAAGATACTCATCGCTAAAAATGTGCAGTGTGCGGTTATTCACAAATTGCACCTACTATGATGAGGGGTACAACTTGTGACCAGGTTGTAACAAAGTAGTCAGGCATACTCACCTACGAGTATGCCAGTATCAGGCCCATATTGGGACGCTGGACGGGCATGGCAAGTGTTAAAAGCGCAGTGCAATCGAATATCCGTGTATATCAGTCACAGGCGTTTTGCATTGAATGGTTAGACGGCCATGCGCCTTCAAGCATGTACCCAGAGCTGAAGTGAGTTCAGAGGTGGTGCGTTCCATAACAGATCGACTAAAAAAGCAAATTTAACACACTAAATTTGTATGGGGACCAAAATTGGTGTACAGGGTAGTCTTTTGCTCAGAGCACGCCTGAACAGGTTTTAGCCCTACCCGACTAACGGTTTAAGAGTTATGACCTACGGCAGTATTTTGAGGTCCCACAACAAGGGTATCTTTGGAGATATGTATCTCATCCATAATGAAGAGAAAGTGTGACATATTATGCATCTTGGAGAAGAAAAATAAGTAACGAAAACACATCCGTGATAAAATATCGGGATTTCTAAAGTTTAACCTCGTGGCCCCATGGCCTAGTGACCTCGTGACCTTCTGTGACCCTTAACCCATTCAAATTGATAAATTTGATGGCAGCAATATAAACGGGCATGATTTGTCTGCCATATCAATTTTTAATTCATTTTGCTTTTAAATATCCCATACACGCGTCCATTCTCCATGGTTTCTATGATTTTCCGATTTTCGGAACGGACGGATTTCGAGTAAGTTGTCTCCCGTTCGAAAACTACGGGGATAGGGCAATGAGATAAAGAAGTGTAATATAAAAGCGTTTGCTTACCAAAAATATTTAAAACGTATTGATGTAAGTGTTATAGTTTGCATGATAAACTTCACAAAGCTCAAGATCACCCATTACCGATAGGTTGGTCATTGGAGTTCATGGGCATATAGACTGCGTCGATCATGCAGCGTTCATATCACTGTCAGTCAAACATTGCCATATGCACGAAGGTCAGTCGACGAGACAACTGCATGTGAAGGGGTCGATGTACGTGTGACATCATGCCGTGCTACGGTCCTCATTTTGTCAGGTGTAAAAGCGAGTTAATGAGGGGCTTAAATCACAGAAAACTTGATTTCTGATAGAAAGCGGAAGAGCCGTCCCGATTGAACAATTGATGACTCGTTCCCTAATACTTCCCTAAGAGAGAGAGAGAGAGAGAGAGAGGGGGGGGTATGTCCAAAGTGACGCCTTCGCTTATGGGTAGGTGAGCTGCAGGCAATCAGTACGTGCCGCACTGACCTGCACCTTGGATACAGGGACTGCCACCGCCGGTCAGAAGGTATTACCGATAGATCATCCACAGGCTTATCTACGCGTGACGACGTAATTTTGCTTCGGAATATCTTGTGGTCTAGTAATGGAAACATCTGATCATGCTGGCCTCACAACAAGAAGTACAATTATGTCTTCATTCTACCTGTAGGCATCATTTGCATGTACACACGCGCAAACACACGCGTTTTTTTCACGGAATACATAGCGTGTCCCGGAAAACATCAACATTTTCATAGGCTTCCTGTGGTTTCATTGTTCACGTTTTCGACACTCTGCATATTGCACATTATTGCACATTACTGCACTGCACTAAGCAGTGCATAATCGAGCAACGATGGGATAGAACAATGAAACAAACATCAGATGATGAGAACTTGTTCTTCCAACTTAGACATTTGTAGGTCTTCAATGCAGCTGTTGTAGCTTCCTTAGCAAGGGTTGAACATTTTATGATCATCATAGCGTCACGGTAGCGTATTTCCGTGTAGCGACGAAATTTTACTTCAGAACATCTGGTGGTTGCTTACAAGACGTACTGAATGAATGCCACCAAACATGACGACGACGCAGTCTAACCATATTCGACCATGCTAACGTCACAACAAGAAGCACAATTATGCCTATTTCCACCTGCAGAGCATCATTTATATGGACGTACAGTCGAACAGCTATTGCAAGCCACTCTTTGCTGTCACGGTGCACGTAGACTGTGCCCGGAAACATCAGTTTCACAACCTTCATGTGACTTCATTATTCACGTTCTTGAGACACTTGAGACAAACATTCTTGAGACAAACATCAACTGACAGATGATTTTAATATGGCATCTGAAACAAATTATCCTGGCACATCGCTTTGGTTGAGGATATTTATATAATCCGTGAACAAAATGTTTAAAGAGTTAATTTTGTAGTTGCATGTGCATTCAGGAATATGTAGAGCTTTTAATATGGCGTATTTCAGGGACTTCTCAACAGGCACAGATAGTCAGCAGCCAAGGGAACATATTTTCTGTGATGAAAGGTCAATTTTCAGTTCAAACATTTCCGCAAAATGAAGTTTACATATTTATCGATTTGGCATGTTTTGTTATTCTAAGCCTGCCAGAGGTCAGAATTTTGTTTGCATCAAGTTTCCCTTCGGTGTATCCTTTTCATCCTTTTCATTTCTGACGCTGATTGTGAAAAGAAGTCATAAAAAATCGGAGTTTTTTTTAAAGTTCGAAAAAAGAAGGATCTTTCACACACAAAGCCACACCTCTGGTAATGTGAAGATGTTCAAGTTTTCAATGGGGCTTACCGACACTTCGGCAGCATCTATTTTTGTTATTCGCTCTGTATGGCGACGATAAGAGTCGACACAATTACTATCACAATTGCTTATAGCGTTTATGTACGTCGAAAAAAAATCACTACGTCCTCTGTCCACCAGGCGTTTTCGGAAACTGATTCGTACACTGCTCCGGCTCTGCCAAGCCTGTTATCGTTTCCTTCCCGATGTCAACCCCTCTGTTCTCCGCCGGCACCAACGCGCCTTTGTCTCCCTCTGAACCGCTACCAGGCTGGAGAGTATTGAGCTATGTACGGATGGGGAGTATGGATATATGTACGAAGTACGGATGGGATGGGAGGGAAGACATACGCGAGACAAACACCTCGGTTTGAATTTGCCTTTAACAGTCATCAACAGTCCACAGAGATGCAATACTTTTTCCTCAGCACAAAATGATAAACCACAACGACACTTGATCGCTGACACAAAGTGATCCTCTTGTTCGTTATAGGTACCTACCTACCGCGCCAGATGCAATATGTAGGTAAAAGAACCTGATTCAATATGGTCGGGTTGCGTTATTTCCATGTCTGATGTTATTCAAAACATATCAGTTGTTCAGAAGTACAATTGCGTCGCTACGCGTAAATAAATCCATGGGTAACCTTTTCGTAACTAGTGACCTTGAAATTCGTGATGATTTTAAAGGAAACTATAAGATCTATATTAAAAAGGTAGGAGTTTTTTTTCTTAGAACGAAACGTTTTCCAATCATATGTCTGTATGTCATTGTTCTGCCTCATGTAGCTTTCCAATGGAAGAAAGCTTACACGAAATCCGTCCTACCCGGAAAACGCAAAATTGCAAAAAGTCATGAAGAGCGGACGGCCATATACGATATTTATAAGAAGAAAGTATTTTTTTTTTGCATGATCAGCGAAATCATGCCCACTTTTATTTCAGCCGTCAAATTTGTCAATTTCGATGGGCTAGGGGCCACGGGAGATCACAAGGTCACGAGATCATGAGGTCACGAGTTCAAATATATGAAATACTGATATTTTATTTCGGGAATGTTTCAGTTGATCCTCTTTCTTCTGAAAATATATAATTTGCCACCCTGCCCGCTTTTTATTGATGAGATACCATCATCAAAACAACCCATGTTATTTGACCTAAAAGTAATGCCGGAGGCTATAGTTCAGAAACCGTTGGACGAATCGGGCTGAAATTTGCACAGCCGCATTCAGGTCCAAGGTTCAGCCGCATTCAGATCACTACCCTGTGAGAAAATTCTGGTCTCAATACAAAATTACGGGGTGAAGTGCATTGGTCGATCTGTCGTGGAACGCACCAGGTGATATATTAAATTGCATTGCATTACGATAGGCAGAAAGGAGGCCATCCCTCCCTGGGACTGAACATAGGGCATCTGGATGGGACTGAATATAAGGCATCAGGATGGGACTGAACATAAGGCATCAGGATGGGACTGAACATAAGGCATCAGGATGGGACTGAAGGTAAGGCATCAGGATGGGACTGAACATAAGGCATCAGGATGGGACTGAACATAAGGCATCAGGATACAAACCAAGGATGCTCTGCAATCGCGACTCGGGACGGACGGTGCCGGCTGCAGCTGTGCGAGGTGTATACCGCCAGGAGGAATACCGCTGCCAAGGTTTTCTCTGAACAAAGGTTGAAAGTATGTGCTGAAGACTGTGATGAGGACTGGTAAATCACAGGATGAAAAGAGCAGATCTGGCACCGAGTGAGACCATTAGAACTTGAGGTACTGTATTTCATCGTGAAACGCCGTTGGGAGTTCTCCGCGAGAGCAAATGTCATCTCGTATCCCTTTATTTGAACAAAGCTTAAGGGTACTTGGTGAAGAACATTGAGATAATATTGGCGATCATTCAAATACAAGGATTGGTCCAATACTGATTGAAAACATTAAAGCGGTAAACACTGTAGCAAAGAAATTATTACGATTAAGAAGGGTAACAGTTCTGCCGAACAGGGCCAGACAGCCTAGCTGAACGGTTGTATAACATAGCTGAACGGTTGTATAACATACCATATACATCAGAGTGGACTCGCTCGATTTTGACCTCGCAGGCTCGCAGTAAGGTGTTTCTGGACAGCCATAGCGCTGTGCCAATATAGGGGATCGGGACGAGCGAGGGTACGCTATAAAGGGAAAGGGTAAGCGAGGGTACGCTATAAAGGACAAAGGTAAGTGAGGGTACGCTATAAATGGTAAGGGCAAGCGAGGGTACGATATAAAGGGTAAGGGTAATCGAGGACATGCTATAAATGGAAAAGGCAAGCTAGGGTACGCTATGAAGGGTAAGGGTAAGCGAGGGTACGATATAAAGGGTAAGGGTAATCGAGGGCACGCTATAAAGGCGCTGATGAAGTCAAATCTCCATGCATGTCAGTCGTGTGTGTATTGTCTTGAGTGTCTATAGAGTCACTATCCTTCAAGGGCAGAGCTAAGGTGACTTTTGATGCGGTACTTTCACCAAATTGCACGACTGAAAGCAAAACTTAAAAGCGTCATTCCTCCCTGGGCCTAAATTCGATACGTCATGCAAACCAAAGAGTTAACCATTTGCCACCCGGGAAGGATGGCGGGTGCCGGCTGCAGCGAGGATCTATGGTCAGTTGGCCACGCGCCATCCGTGCTGACTGCAAGGAGGATCTGTGGTCAGCTGGCCACGCGCCTTCCGTGCCGGCTGCAGCGAGGATCTATGGTCAGCTGGCCACGCGCCATCCGTGCTGACTGTGGCGAGAGATCTGTGGTCAGCTGGCCACGCGCTATCCGTGCTGATTGTGGCGTGAGTATCTGTGGTCAGCTGGCCACGCGCCATCCGTGCTGGCTGTGGCGAGAGATCTGTGGTCAGCTGGCGACGCGCGGGAATGTCGTCGCAAACCCTTTCTTTCAATGAAAGTTGAAAGTACTTCCAGAGAAATAATGTGGTCAAGGTTGGTCCATCTCAAAGAAAAAAGAGCCCATCTGGCTCCGGGTGACACAATTAGAACCTAAAATATTGCATTATATCGTTAATTATAGCTGAGAGTTACCTGTGGGCGGAGATGCCGCCGTGGGTCTCTTCGTTTTGACAAAGAGCTTAAAATGCTTGGAACTTCAGAGGGCTGCATGTTGAATATTTGGATACAAATGGATAAAACGTAAAATCATAAGAGCACATCTGACTTTGAGAAACGCAGTAGAATGCTAACTGATGCAACGCAAACGTTATCATGGATTCAAAATGGTGCCGGTCGGGCCGGGTCAGGCCGCGCTGGAAAGGCCGCTG
Organism: Ashinkailepas kermadecensis; assembly: GCA_034440615.1. Classification (NCBI taxonomy): domain Eukaryota; kingdom Metazoa; phylum Arthropoda; class Thecostraca; family Neolepadidae; genus Ashinkailepas; species Ashinkailepas kermadecensis. The sequence goes on along the minus strand of JAOTOM010002865.1, from coordinate 28,068 downwards.
AGGAGAACTCTCATACTATATACACGGGATCAGCCCGGCTCGTGGTTCCCACGCGCTCGCAATGCTTCAGTCCTTGAGGACAAATGAGAATGCTGATAATGACTCGTTCAGGTCAGCACATGTACATATTACCCAAAACCGAAGCCTGGGAGTAGGGCTGCATACCTGTATGCCGCATTTGCAGCAATTATGACACGGAACAAACACGATTTGCATCGGACAGCATACCTACAAAAGACTCACTTTCTTCCCCCATTGGCTGTGCTGCATCCGGATGTATCATTTCTGCATTTCGGGCCCCACTCTCGGGCCACACTTCCTTGCTGATTCGACCACTTATCCACACTCTCCGGCCGACTAGGCCACTTGTCCACAGTCTCAGGCGACTCAACCACTTGTCCTCCTTCTCGATTCAAGATACGAAAAGTAAAATAAAATAAAGTAGGTTTGCTTCCGCAATGTTTGGAAGCCATTCAGATAAATCATGTATGCCTCCCATGGCTGTATAAAATACAGTCTGCGGCGGCACCCGCTGACTCCTCTCTCTCTCTCTCTCTCTCTCTCTCTCTCTCTCTCTCTCTCTCTCTCTCTCTCTCTCTCTCTCTCTCTCTCTCTCTCTCTCTCTCTCTCTCTCTCTCTCTCTCTCTCTCTCTCTCTCTCTCTCTCTCTCTCTCTCTCTCTCTCTCTTCTCTTTACTCTACCTCCCGACCAATCAACTCTGAACGGTGCAACTGGGCAAATTATCCTGGAGTGAAATAAAATGTCAGTCAATCCATATATCGAACAGAAGCAATCCTGGATGTATATGTGAGTATCCAAGACATGGCGCCACTGACTTAGTAGGCGGCAATGCTGCACATGAGATGCGCTGCACCAGGTCGTTACCAGGAGGCACATCCACACGCACCAGGAGACACATCCACACGCACCAGGAGGCACATTACCAGGAGGCACATCCACACGCACACTATAGCTGCACATCCACACGCACCCTATAGCTGCACAAAGACACTAATGCGTACACGCTACACAACTATCAGCAGCACAAATACATTACGACCAATAATTGCCGCTGATGCCAAACCCACGGCGCAACGATAATGTACTGCACAATATACGTAAAACCCGTTCATCTAAGAAATTTCCACAACTCGTAGGCGGCTATGAAAACAACAGGAACCATCCTCATTTGGCTCTTGAGACTCTGCAATGTGATGAACAATGCACGTGCAGATACAGAAACAAGCAACGCAGCCGCACTCAGTGATGTCACAGCTCCACACCATCACAGGTCATGCATGCAAGTGTTGTTTGCATCATCATTTGCACGTCTTGCACACCTCACCCAACTATTCAGACGTGAACCCATCGAATCAAATAAGAGAACACTACACCACAATAACAGGACGGTTTCCGACCATTCAGTATGCCCAAGACAACGCAAGCTATTCTCAAATACATTGGGTCATCCCTCTCTGCTTCTCGTCTGCCACCTAATGAAAATAATAAGTGGACTAAACAGCGTAGATAAACTTCAGCAGATCAAAATTGAGCACGCAAGAATTCATGGTGGTAAACATTAGCAGCAACCAAGTATAAAGTTGGTGTTCATTGACAGGAAATGACCTCAGAAATAATCGCAAGAAATAACCGCAAAATGACACTTCACTAATACCTGGAGCTGTTGGTTCCAGACCAACGTCAGGAGTGTCGAAGCACAGGTCCATGATAATTGGTGCATCAATCAGTACACACAGTACATACACACACGCACACACACCCACACACCCACACACACACACACGCACGCACGCACGCACGCACGCACACACACACACACACACACACACACACACACACACACACACACACACACACACACACACACACACAGTGCTAAGTATTTCGCTTCGCTCAACCATGCATCAATACGGTGGCACACCGACACACACACACATACACGAACACACATATACGCACACACACACAAACACACACACACACACACACACACACACACGCACGCACGCACGCACGCACGCACGCACGCACGCACACACACTCACGCAGTGATAAGCATAACGCCTCGCTGAACCATACATAAATCCAGATAACCGCGTCAAACATGCAACCCCTCTAAAAGACCTATCATAGTTAGCCACATTGCAAGTAAGAGAGCGAGTTATGCAATGTAGCACACAAGTAAATACTGAACATCACAACTCAATGCTCCACACGGCAATCAGCACTTCCTTGTCGATGCATTCTTCATCGATTCACTTTTTTTCATTGTCATTAAGCATTCGAGGCATTATCAACATTTATGGTACTAAAGTTGTCTTAGCGGACCCAGCGGACCGAACTGACCGAAGCCAAAGTGTTAGTTTAATACAGCAAAGAATGGCTCTAAGATGCTCCTGGGTTTTAGACATTGCGTGTAAAGAAAATATATGACCTTCAATATACCAGGAGGTGCTGAGTTGAATCAAAAGTAACGTTAAGGATTAAACTTTATTGCTTGAGCAATAAAGTATAATCCTTAACGTTACTTTTGATGTCAACTCAGCACCTCCTGGTATATTGAAGGTCGTATATTTTATTTACACGCAAAGTGTTAGTGTTTTTTTTTTCAAGCGGCTTGATATTTGCTGAAATGTGGTATCTCATCGCTGATATCACTGTTGTACTGAATATTTGTCGGGCACATTTTTCCTGCTCCATCGCTAGCCATTATGAGAAACGTAGTGCCAAACTTGTAGCTTGTTCGATAATACAGATAATCCACGGCCCCTACGGAGCCTGCCCACCCAATGCATCTCTGAACAGTGATACAATCTGATCGGTTAAGATAAATATCAAAGAAATAATTTGACTTCGAGCAATTGCAACTTGAACGTGAGTGATGTATTTAGTTGTCAGAGACGGCCATTTACCCGGCGGCCTCCAGCACCATGGATCTCACCTGCAGCACAGTTGTCCCTTTGGCCTTGTAGAAAGCATACACAAAGCAGATAGGCACGGTGGAGAACGCCACGAGGATCAGCATCCAGCCGCACACTGTCGACGGAGGGGTCACGGGGTCAGCGATTACGTCACTTACTTTACACAGACCATGCGCGTCACCAAATGGGGGGAGGGGGGCGATATACGTGTCCTCCCTCCCCAAACGTCGTGAAGTTTAGCATGACGCCTATGGGTGTTGCAAGGAAATAATAGACCAAAAACGATCATTCACCCTACCCCTGCCCATATTCAGAGTCGGTAGCGTCGCCGATGACAGACCGACACAGGGAGCCAGGTAGTAGTGTCATGCTGGAGGCATCACACTCGCAATATTCCGTTGAGGGTTGTTCCGGTGTCAATATGCCTGAGCGTGGGTTCTTAGATTATTAGGTTTCATAGGCATTCCAGCATCATGTTTTACTGAATGCTGTAGCCCCAAAGTGAGATCAGTTTTATCACATGCACCCCAAGCTATGCAAAGCATATAAGTTTAGGTGATATCATATCACCTATATTAAAGTATCAATAATCTGTATTGCTAGCCCACTGTATTCAGCTGTTGCAAGGCGACGCATGGCCACCTGTATATATATCCACCTTTACGTTTTGATTTGAAATATTTGAGGAATTCATTTTAGCAGACTAGGCAAGCGTCGTGATAGTAAAGGAAGCTACCTTCCTGAAAATTATCTATATCATAGACATTATCAGCGAATCGTAGCATGTCGTATGTTACATTAATATAAAAACTGTTTGGACGAGTTAGAATACAAGCGGACTGAAAATATTACAGATCAACGTCTTTCGTCTTCAGAATGCATAAGCATTGTTCGCTGCCCACTCACCCATGGCAATGTTGGGGTAGCCAATCTGGCCGTACTTGAGCGGCTCAATGGTGGCCAACGAGTAAACTAAGATGGCCAGAAGCGAGACAGGGATGAAAATTGCCCAGCAGAACTTCCAGTAGATGTTGGGTCGGGTGCCGACCATGAACTCGAGGTCATCGCAGAAGTTCTTGATGCCGTACACCCACTGGATGGCTATCACCTCTATGGTGGCGAGGATGAAGATGATGAAGCCACCGCCGAAGTAGTCCACCAGATTCAGCACAAACTGTCCGCCCTGGGAGACAGTTTATATAGTGTCTTTATATTTATAGTGTCTTTATAGATAAAGACACTCTAAGTAGATATAGCATGAGCTGGAAATGCGTTACCCATTGCTAGCTCACTGACAAAGTTGCGATACAATGGGAAGCTACTTGGATAAGGTTAGGACACTCAGTTTGTCATAAAAAGCCTGAGGCACACATTGGATTCTTGGTTATGTTATGAGCGTGTACATAGCACAAAATATAGAACGTGAACATTTCATCGCGTTTTACTAGCAACATCCTCATGAATACGAGTTGAAATTTGGACATACTGATAATATGCCTCTGTGTGTATTTCAGTAAATAAGTTGTACATTCATATAATATCAGGTTAATGCCCTATGACATCATTCCTGAATACACATTACTTGTGCTTTTTGGCAAAACGCCAGATTGTCCTGGCTTTACTGCAGTCAACATGCGTGTCTGGCTGGCATTTCGTGTGTTTTGTGCTTCTGAGTCGTGCGTTTCACCAGTGATCTCAGTCGGTTGAGGGTACTGATCTCAGCTGCCGTCGGATGACCTTTCTGACCGAAGCTTCACGGTGTCAAATTGGTACACGAAAGTCAAGTTTAGTATCAATTTTCACCAAAGATACGTGGAAATCAGCATTGTGCTGACCTTCGGCGTGATGCGACCTGTGGGCGGTTTGGCAGACAGGTCCTTACATATACTTGCTACGAGGTCAAATAAGACATATCTACACCGATATAGCTAAGCTAAACTCTGATGTGTATTCATAAAAAGGATGACATATTTCCCAGCATCTTACTCACATCACCGGTGTGCATTCACTCCTGCAATAACACAACCGAAGTGACCACCACAGTCGATGTTTAAAGCGAGCCATCCAATCCAACTGCAGCTGATGGCAGCTGAACCGGTGTGATGTAGACCAGTCCGAGCAGGAAGCCGCAGAACTGACCGGTGTGATGTAGACCAGTCCGAGCAGGAAGCCGCAGAACTGACCGATGTGATGTAGACCGGTCCGAGCAGGAAGCCGCAGAACTGACCGGTGTGATGTAGACCAGTCCGAACAGGAAGCCGCAGAACTGACCGGTGTGATGTAGACCAGTCCGAGCAGGAAGCCGCAGAACTGACCGGTGTGATGTAGACCAGTCCGAACAGGAAGCCGCAGAACTGACCGGTGTGATGTAGACCGGTCCGAGCAGGAAGCCGCAGAACTGACCGGTGTGATGTAGACCAGTCCGAACAGGAAGCCGAAGAACTGACCGGTGTGATGTAGACCGGTCCGGGCAGGAAGCCGCAGAACTGACCGGTGTGATGTGGGCCAGTCCGAACAGGAAGCCGCAGAACTAACCGGTGTGATGTAGTCCAGTCCGAACAGGAAGCCGCAGAACTGACCGGTGTGATGTAGACCGGTCCGAGCAGGAAGCCGCAGAACTGACCCGTGTGATGTAGACCAGTCCAAGCAGGAAGCCGCAGAACTGACCGGTGTGATGTAGACCAGTCCGAGCAGGAAGCCGCAGAACTGACCCGTGTGATGTAGACCAGTCCGAGCAGGAAGCCGCAGAACTGACCGGTGTGATGTAGACCAGTCCGAGCAGGAAGCTGCAGAACTGACCGGTGTGATGTAGACCAGTCCGAGCAGGAAGCTGCAGAACTGACCGGTGTGATGTAGACCAGTCCGAGCAGGAAGCCGCAGATGGACACGCCGGCAGCCGCCTGCCACTGGCGTACCCGCGGCAACTCCTCCCGGATGATGGTGATGATGCAGCCAGTCAGCGCCGTGGCCGAGCCCACGCCCAGCGTGAACAGCATCAGGAAGAACAGCACGGCGAACAGCTGGCCAACAGTGATAGCGGTTGTGAACAGGTACACGCCAAACGTGAACGTGACCTCCGGCCAGCACAAAACGGGTATGGCAGTGATCACGGCATGACGAAAATCATAGGCACTCGAAAATCCACATATTCCGTCGAAAATAATATCTTAGAAGAAGGATAAAGCATACATTCACATCAGAAAATAAATGAACCAAACGGTTGTCACATAAAGCTACCGTTAGCAAAATATAGCATTCATCAATCCATACAATATTGTCATTTATATCCGTCTATCTCTTTACGTTAATATATATACTTATATATATATATATATATATATATATATATATATATATATATATATATATATATATATTTGCATGTATATGCATGCATGGTTGTATGCATGCAGTTCTGAACTGGGACATTCCACACTGTGGTTATACCTCAATTGTTCATGCTGTATGCTGCGACCATTCTATACATATGCGAATGTTAGATTTCTCGTTCGGTCTATTGCTATTTAGCAGCTCAGTGCTTTTTCCAATATCACAGCTAGCCCATTCCACGACCATTCGGCACGTGAAAGGGCCAAAATAACACCCAATATTTTATATTTTGCTGAAAATATTTGTATGAGGTTATCTGATGCGCCGAATCCAGCTGTGCCATTTTTAGAAAGATCAACTCAACGGTCAAAGAGTTATAGCCTCGGGATTTTTTAGATATCACCTAACAAGGGCGTCTTTTAAGGTCTTTAACTTAATGAAGAACAATCTAAATTGTAAAAAAGTATATGTCGGTGAACTCACAATGACCCACTGCATCTTTTGGCTATTTTGAAATTTTCGTTTACGGGATAATTGAAATCGTGGCATCGTGACCTGGGGTCACGTGATCTATGTTACCTTTCGGGACAGTCACAATGCGATTTGAAAAAAAAGCAGAAATGAAGTTCGATATCTTATCTTTCGAAGCAAAAAATTATTTTTAAAAAGGGTTTCGCTCCTAAAACTCTACATATCCGTTCAATGCTAGGCATGCATGGTTGCCTTTGCGCTAGTATCCTGCGCCATATGCTTATGCGCTATCGTGGCCTGTATGAATATGCATTTAGAACGGTATATTACTTAAATACAAGTATTTTGACGTTCGAGACACGTGATGGGATAATAATGTTCGTCATCTGATCTTGAATGTTATGTTGCACACGTGTTCTAACTCGTGAGGTCAAGGGTTAACAAATGGCAGAAATGTCTCTAAATTGTGGTAGTAGATGATTTATGAGTAATACCTTACCATGAATTACAAAGAGAGAGAGAAGCATCCACAAGTTAGCAATCACATTCCGATAACCGAGAAACCGTTCGCACAACCATTTATTGCCTAGCGAAAATACAAATCTGCGAATTTAGTGAAATATCAGGAAGGGCACAACCAAGGGGTGGCACCGTGTTTGGGTGCCCAGTGCTGACTGCTCACTCTCGCTGAACGTGCTGCCTGTGAAACGAGGAAATTTCTGAGGGTGTCATACGCAGTCAAGGTGAAAGTAAAGCTATTTTATGAGTCGGACCACATCAACCGGATGTGTCCCGGCAAGACCGATCGTGTCACGGTGCGACATGTTGATGGAACCAAAAGTAGAGTTCAGAAAAGGCTTGCTTTTGGAAATTTGTGTGAGATATATGATTTATGCAAGCAGAACTCTGAAAACCCTCGCACCGGCTTCTTAGCCTGTGCTGCCCTTCATCCGAAGCCTTGTGTCTTGGCAGGCAGCAGTGGGACGCACTCGGTGTGTATGTGCACTTATCATCAAAACTCAAAACTGCTTATATCCGCTCTCGGCCTTCCCGGTCTCAAATACCGTAACCTCCTCGATAACACTGTATATGGCTCGGAAAACCGCGATTGCACAACTGTGAGGACTGCCCTGGTGAAGACGGGGTGATGAACTTTCTGAAGATTATCCTCGCTGACAAATCAGGGGAGGAGAGTGAAAGTGATCTAGCCCCAGATAATGATATAGATAATCAGACTAGGTACAAACAGTAGATGAGCACGTATTGCTGTATACTCGCATAAATAGTCTGACCAAAGAGGAAAGCATGCGATATTTGAGCCAGCAAACAGTGAAGCTGACCAGATATCACTTTCTGGCTTACAAAAAAAACGTCAGCACTTCACCGACGCAAAGGCTACTGGCAAGGAGGGCGAAGTGATTGCCTGGTACGATTTCGCTGAAAATTATTCATTTGTGGTGCAGGATGCAGCTCAAGGCTTCCACTGAGATTCGTCCCAGTGTACCGTGCACCCCTTTGTGGTGTACTGGCGTGAGGACTCGGTACTGTGCCATCAGAGCTACTGCTGTATCTCTGACGGCACAAAGCACAACACCGACATGCTTCATGCTTCATGCTTTCCTGCAACGGCTTATCCCAGAAATTCCGACCGCAGTACCTGACCAAAAAAATAAATATTTATTTCACCGACGGCAGTGTACGAATAAGCATGACTTCATGACTTCAGCATGACTTCGGCAATGTGTTTCACCATGATACCAATTTTTGGGGATCCTATGAGTGGCTTTTTTGTCACATCTCATGGCATGGGCGCTTGCGACGGCATCGGGGGCATAGCCAAGCGGGTCGCGGCTCAAGAGAGTCGCAAGCGCCTACTTAACAACCAGATACTGACGGTGGAAGACATGTTTGAGTATCTATCGCACAAGCTAGCCAGCTGCATCAAATTCATACTTGTATCAAAGCAGAAGGCAATGGGCGTCGCGACCCACCTTACCGAGCGCTTCTCGAAAGCCATCACGGTGAAGTGAACACAGGGGTACCACAAGTTCGCACCAGTGACCCACAGCACCGTAATAGTTCATGAACTGCTTACCGATGCGGGGCGTGTGTTAAGTGTAGTTGGGTGTTAAGTGAGAGTTAAGGGTGTTAAGAGTGAGTTAAGTGAGACGTGTTAGTGTGTGCGCTGATACAGGTTGTGTTGATTGATATTATCGCAGTGACGGATCATCAGTCTGAACTTGGATTCTGACAAGGTATGGGATGATCTGGAGACCTGCAGATCATTACATTGCATTGCATTATAATACTGTACTGCAACACACTATTGTATTGCATTGCATTGTGAAATTATGTTACCTTATTTGATTACATCGATGTAGACAGCTCATGATCCAATGCGATTCATTTCAGGGTCAGCATGTGTCAATCGATGCGTCCGCGCCAAATTTGTTCTCAAGTAGTTCAAGATGAACGCGATTACCCAGTCAATGAGGTTCATCTTTTCGTTTCCAGAATGTGTAGTTTGAAACGCCAGAAGGTTGATATTACAGTGATTGGCGGTGATAGAAACCCTTCAGTGTTGTCGGTGAAATATGATCGTATATCTTTGATATGCTGACATTGAGGCAGAAATACATTGCATAGGGTAAAAACATTTCTGTTGCTTTTCTTCTTACAAGTGACGATATAGGATTTCACAAGTCAACCTTCATTGCTTCTGAAATTCCAAAATAGCATTGTGACTGTCTCGAAGCTCAAACTAGGTCACGTTGCCTTAGGTCACAAGCTCACGATTTCAAAAAACGCGTGAACGAAAATTTCGAAATTGATTAAAGATGCATTGGATCATGACGAGTTCAGCGATATATACCTTCGTGCAATTCGTGTTACTCTCCATTGAGTACCAGGTCTCCATAGACTTAGGTGACCTCTTAAAAATGTCCGATGCTATAACTCCTTAACTTTTGCTCCGATCTTTCCCAAAATTGTACAGCTGGATTATGGAGGCAAACTGATCCTAAATGAGTATCTTCATTGAGATTTAGAGTGTAATTTGGCCACTTAACTTGTCGATTTGTCGTGGAATGGGCCACCTACCATAATTCGCAGTCATTTCTGCCAGTTGTTAACCCTTGACCTCAAACGAGTTAGAACACTTGTGCAGCACAACACTCAACACCAGATGACTAACATTATCATCCCATCACGTGCCACGAACGTCAAATGGCTTGTATTTCAGTAATATACTGTTATAAACAAATATTTTATAACAGGCCACGATAAACTAGTGCAAAACAACCATGCATGCCTAATTTGGAACGGATATGTACAGTTTCAGGAGAAAACCCTTTTTTTTTCCAAAAGATAAGATATCGAACTTCATTTCTGCACTTTTTCAAATCGCATTGTGACTGTCCCGAACGGTAAAATAGGTCACGTGACCTTAGGTCATGATGTCACGATTTCAATTATCCCGTAAGCGAAAATTTCGAACTAGCCAAAAGATGCAGTGGGTCATTGTGAGTTCACCGATATATACTTTTGCACAATTCAGATTGTTCTTCATTGAGTTAAAGACCTCAAAAGACATCCTTGTTAGGTGACATCTCAAAAATGCCTGAGGCTATAATTCCTTGACCGTTGACCAAATCTTTCTTTAAAATGGTACAGCTGGATTCCGCGTATCAGATGACTCCACACAAATATTTTCATCAAAATGTAAAATATTGGGTGCCCTTGTCGATGTGTCCTGGTATGGTCCAGCTGAGGCATAGTTCAGAAGACATGGATGACCACAAATACTGCTCAGGAAAGACGAATTTGAGCAACCGAAGTTGTCAAATAAAGCTGTGGTTTGATCAGCGATGCTGCACGCTGGGCTGTGGGTTTGGTTTCAGCTGTGGCACAAATTTGACAAATTTGTGTCACAGCTGAATCCGAACCCACAGCCCAGCGTTCAGCATCGCTCGTACGATTATCAAGCAGTCTTGGCCAACAGACTCCACAATAGCTTAGTTTCAGTACCACAAATCACACAATAAGCTGGGGCTTACCGGAACACTTAGCGCAACACATCGTGAGGGCATTGATTCCCTTCGCGCCTCGTGATCTGATAGCAGCTAATATTGGACCGCTAGTCTTGAACATAATTATGTGCTGACCTTATAGTTACCGTGATCCGACATTTGACATGATGTGCTTTAATCCGGCTATCAAGCATGCAAGTTGACGTTGGCGGGGCCATGACCAGACCTGTGGCACACCAGGGAAGTTGGCCAGCGCCTGCGGGTACGACACGAACGCCAGCGCCGTGCCGCCCCCTTTGATGACCTGGTCCACCGTCGTGCCCAGCTCATGCGCCAGGTTCCCCAGAATCGAGAAGATGGTGAAGCCGGCCAACAGGGAGGTCAGCATGTCCGCGATGCTGATGATGGCTGCGTCCCTGCGGGGAGATCACGCAGTCCTTGAGCAATGCTCAGAGCTGGAGATTCTGTAGACGTGACACAAGTGACGTGAATATTCAGACAGGAGGCGATAGTGAGCTATGGTTGTAGACCTCCTTGAGCAGTTGCCGATGAGGGGCTGTAACGGATTACTCCTGAGGTCAGCCGACCACGACATTGTGACCTGACACCCTTCCGGTGGACAGCGATTCGGTCAACTGCACAGGGTACCTTCCGGGTTGAAACGGTCTGGTAATAGATCTACCTGTCCGCATGCGTTTTACGTGCATGTCTTTTCATTCATCCTACAAAACAGGCTGAACAGCACTGAGATCTGCCCAGGTAATTCTTTCAAATGTAACATCCAACTACCCAATATTATTCAAGAAAACAGACACACCGGGAATCAAAGTGCGTGCATATTATTAGCAAATTGAATAAGTGATACCATATCTATGTGGGGTGTACGGTCCTTGCAATATTCGTCTCTGTGTAATAATTGTAATTAATTGGAAGATGGTGGTTCCATCGACCGGTATGAAAATACAAATGGTGATGGAACTGATGTCTGGCCGGTGCGTCAATTATGAACAGATGCCATATGTGGCCGGTGCGTCAATTATGAACAGATACCAGATGTGGCCGGGGCGTCAATTATGAACAGATACCAGATGTGGCCGGTGCGTCAATTATGAACAGATACCAGATGTGGCCGGGGCGTCAATTATGAACAGATACCAGATGTGTAAGAGTCGTGACTGTGCTAAAATGTGACCGCAGTGCCACACTACAGATGACGAAGGTGTATGTGCAGAAGTAAACCCAATGGATCGTGTAATACAGCGGAAGTAGAGCCAGTAATGTAAAAAGTAAGCAAACTTCGAAGCCTTCCTACGGTGGTTATATTTTCACCTTGATGCTGACGAAAGTCCTAGCTAGTGTATGACGTGTAGCTATGACTAGTTATAGTCGACAGTGGCTTTACTAACGGTGAACTGTCAGACGTTCGGGGTTGTGTAATTTGCTGTGGCTGCGACTAGTGCTGGCTTCAGTGACCTCTTTTGTTTGAATCATCGGCTGGGTTGCCACCCAAGTAATGTTTGTCGTGGCTGCTGGGGTGTAGCTAGCGAGAATAGCCTTGGGGACGAATGCGTGCCAAAAAACCCAGAATACCCAAGAATACCCCCGACGGTACCCAGAATACCCTTGAGGACGAGTGGGTGTCAAGAATAGACTCAGGGACGAGTGGGTGTCGAGAATAGCCTTGGGGACGAGTGCGTGCCAAGAAAAACCCCGGGGACGACGGTACCCAGAAAACCCTTGGGGATGAGTGGGTGTCGAGAATAGCCTTGGGGACGAATGAGTGCCGAAAATACAGTCGGGGACGAGTGAGTGCCGGGAATAACCTCGGGGACGAATGGGTGCCGAGAATAGCCTCGGGGACGAGTAGGTGCCCAAAATAACCTTGGGAACAAGTGGATGCCGGGAATGGCCTCGGGGACGAGTGGGTGCCGATGATAGCCTCGGGGACAAGTGGGTGCAGAGAATATCCTCGGGGACGAGTGGGTGCGCACTCGCGACTCCGTCACCACATCCATGTACCAACGGCGGAGGTAAAGCACCTTAATGCACCTTAGGTAAAGTGCTTCTGGTCAAAACTCTGAAGGGCCGGTCAGATCTTTTGTCCACTGGGGACAAATGATCTGACCAGCTGTAAGTTAACAGTAGCGCACCATCCTTCAAAAGAGCGCTACTGTTAACTTGCAGCACGACAGATGATCTTTAGGATCTATGCAGATACAGCGAACTATCTTGGGGTAGGAAATGGGATGCAATGCTCTTGAGGATCGACGAAACGCTCTTGAGGTCGACTTAAAAAATATTACTCGGTGCGAAAACCTCGAGATTGGAGATATACACGAGCAAGAATTGACTACTGATCGGATTTTTTTCAACCTCATCAGATAGGGCCGCCGACATTGAACACATTCGCTCTCAAAATAACTCACTCTACGACCTATTGTTCCCCAGAAATTCCGTCCGACGGTTCGGTAGCCGAGAAACGCGCCCGAGGCTACGGGATGTCACAATTGGGCTGTTGGGCGCGGCTGGGCCACACAGAGGCGAAAAAAGCCAACGACACGCCGACGCACGTCGGTGACAGCTAAAGGGACACGGAAGACTAATGAGACAGCCAAAGGCTGACATGTCTTTTTCTTTCCAAGCTTGAAAACACTTCTTTAAATAAATAAAAAAATCGTATCAGTCCATTTCTGGGCTAGTTTACATTAGAAGATTGCATATTTTATATAGTGGTAGCGTCCTTATGAGACAGCTGCTGGCTGAAAAAAATATGCGGTACAAGTGGCGGCCTATGCTAAATTCTCATAGACGTCGGCGGTATGCCGGTGAGACAGCAAGTCAGCTGTCTCATGCGGGACATTTGTGGCGCGCTGAACCTTATTGAATGACCTAGCTGAACGAAGTAGAATCGGCTCCTGGGAAATGACGTCATGGAAGTTAAGTGCATCTGCTTGCCCTTAATTAGCGTAATAATTCGTGAAACAAAAAGCAAATAAACACGAAGACAATTTTTTTCACGCAACTTCCAACAGATACCAAAAATATTACCACTTTCTTTCATGGATCCGCGGGTACATATATAGGTTCTGTGATGTCATTTGGAGAACAAATTATACCTGGTGGTTTGAATGGTTTCCCCTTGAATGGTAGGAAATTGAATCTCCTTGAATGGTATGAAATAGCCTTGGGTTTTCCATGATCTTTGTCCATCGGTTGGTACGTTCATCAAGTCCTCGGTGGGAATAAAGACAATTCTGCGTTCTTTTTGCCCCTGAGGAACAACAAGTTGAAGCACGGAGGGCAGCTCTTGCGCGTAAAGAATATGTCCTTCGGTGCTGGAGGAAAGTGGGAACGATGGTGCAGACCGGTGCCCAATGATGATGTCAACGCATCACCAGGAGCAGGTAATTCATGTTTTTTTGTGGTGATTCACTGGACAATTCCATGCAAGCAAGGAATTTATTTTCTTGTGCTGGCTATGCCTGCTGACCAGGTTTACGTACCTAGGTAGGTAGGTAGGTGCCTACCTACCACAGGGTTCTGTCTATGCTTTGTAATCCTAAATGTGGACAATAATTTGTGGAGTAATAAAATATGGAGGGTGCTTTTCTTTCAGCCTGCGACATCTGAATCTCTGCTTGTGCTATCCAGTGAGTTGAGGATTTTATTGCCGAGCTGTTAATTGTCGAACAATACCATTCAACCCCCAGATAAGAAGGATGAGATAATAATTTGCTGGAGAGGATGATGTTCTGGGTGCCAAAAATCTAGCAATAATCAATTTTTCATATTGTACCATGTCCACATTCCCAAGATACAAATTAGGTTCAACTTCTGGCAGCAGGCTGACTTTATTTGATGTGGATTTAATACATCTAGTTGTGCCACTGAAATTTTCAATGATGTAATGTCAATAGGTATTACCATTCCAATTATGTCTATTCCTACTAAATCATAATCTTTGTGTGCTGCTGTAACCACAAAAGTTATTGTGTATTGTTATCACATCCTTCACAACTGCATCATTGTTATTTGTGGCCAATTGGAATTCAGCAAAATTTGGCCATCCATGACACCTAGACAAATATGTTGGCAATTTTAGATCAACTCGTATTCATGCTGTTACCCTTAAGCCAGCCAAGACAACATGGTAAATTTGTGCTTGGAAGGTGTTTTTTTTTATTCTTGGACCTTATTTTTTTTCAGTGCAATAGTTGTGAAGGTAACCAAGATGATGGAACCATCCATTTTCTGTGCAAATGCTTGTTTTTCAGTTTGGAAGCAAAATAACATTAAAAAGAAGCTTTGAGTAAGGCAACAGGAAAAAGTGAATGCTTTAAAAAATATAAATAACCATTAAACATAACCTGACCTCCCTTCGAATACGAAAATCATGGAAGGAAACTGGAAAATTTCAAACAATATGTTTTCTTCCAATTACCCAACTTATGAAAACTTAACACAACCTAATGAAACCTAACATAATATTCTTTGAAAGAAAAACAGTTTCCAATTTTGTTTTGAGAATCTAGTTGATTTTTTAAAACACTTCCAGCTTATGAAACCAAAACTAACCTAACCAAACAAGTATTATTGCAGTTTAAGGTAATCACAAGACAAGTTTTGCACACATTCTAGTTCATAAAACATACAAAGGGGTTAGTTTTCGTTAAGTTAGGTTAGGTTAGGCTTTTGTTGTAAGTTATGCTTTTTTGGAAAAATGGCCAATAAAAAAAATGTTGAAGTATTCTTTGTTCAAAAACAGTTTAGGCTGCGTTAGGTTAGATTTGGTTAGGTTTTTGCTTTTCAATTTTTTTAAAGAAAATAATTGTTTGCAAATTATCCATTTTTAACATATAATTTGTATTGCAAGGAAAGTTAGGCTAGGTTAAGTTATGTTACATATTTTTTCTTTGTTTTGAATGTTACTTTGTATGCTATATTACAACAACTTTGTATGCTACTTACTTACTTACAACTTTGCATGCTATACTTTGTATGCTATTGCCGCCTCCAGCGGCGGCCCCCAAAAAATATTTTGTGGATTTGATGGTGACAAAACTCACGATTCGAAACATAAAAAGTGCTACTCTCCAATTTCTAGCTGAAATATGTATCAACTGCAATGAGGATCAAACATGCTTTTTCAACACGGCGAAGCAAGCGTGTGAGGAACTTGTTTTATTAACCATATATGCAAAGAATTTGAGACAGCTCACAGGTTCGTCGGCGACAGCTTCGGCATTTTTTTCACCCCTGGGGCCACAACTGGGCTGCTGGGCGCGGCTGGGCAGTGGCCAGTGACGGCGGTCGCCCACCACGAAGGCTTTCCGCCACCCTCGCTCGGTGCTTAGCACCTTCTGCTGGCTTCTACGACATTTGCACGTGCCACGCTCAGGAGATAGGCTGTACGGCACGATTGTCCGGATTTATGGGCTTTAGCAACGGCACACACAGGTAGATAAGGAGAGCAACCACTACGTATCCTCTTCAGCCTTTTATAGAACCCTTAGTCATTTAACGCGTTTGTCTAACATTAATAGTGGATTCAAGTGAGGGGAGGAGTGAAGCGATATGAGTCACTACCTCATTTTCGGTTACCCCCGTGAACGAGTTAACAGACCTAGATTCAATATCCAGTGCGCGGCGGGCACGGCGGTTCGATACAAGTGCAGGACCTATGGTTTGGCTGGTCTAAAGAAAAGGATCAAACCAGCCAAGGGACTGTGAGGTAGCGGCAAGGCAGGTTATGGGGCCCCCAGCAACGCTCGGCTCGTTGCCTGGGGTATGCTTCTGGAATAAAAACAGAGGCGTAGGTGTGCAGGGGTGGGCATTGGGGACATTACCCCCCCCCCCCCAGAGTTCCAAGGGCTCCCGTGTTAGGTCACTTTTAGGTCATAGGCCCCTGTCGCAATAGTTGGTCGAAATTCGATGATAATTGTGTTTTTGATGATAGATTGGATTCCGTGTGGGAAAAAATGCCCCTCGTTGAAGCCAATTGTGGTCTAGCCCCTTTTGGGACATTTTGTTGACAATTTTCCCATTTTGATGATCATCTTCGGGCCCCTGTCGCAAACCTTGCCTTTGTGCAGAAACATTTTCCCACCAGACCGAAAATCACGTGGTAACAGGGGTAACAGGGGTAACCTCCCTAAATCGCTAAATGAAAGCGCAGATAAAGTCCAAGTGTATATTTTTCCATCCAGGTAGTCCAGAGTCGACGTTTGAGCCAACTCTGACATAAACGATTGTAAATGGGTGTGCTGAATCATTCAATTAGGTTTGTTTTTCATAAAAAATTAACAAATTATTTAGAATCGAGCTTCCGCATTCTTCCGCGATATTGAGCTGGCGATGACAATTCAGCGGAAGATGTGTGCCGTTGTATGTACTACACAATACCTATACCATCTACATCGATTGTCACCTGAAGTCTTCAGCAGTCATAGAAGATGTCGTGAAAGCCGACTCAAGAAAGTTGCCTGAAGTAGACTGATCGCTGAAATGATGGCTTCTTTTTGGGCAAACAAAGATGTTCAGCACCCGGAGAACAAAGGAGTCGAAGCAAATAGGTAAGTGACAGTTCATGTTCCCTCTAGCTGTGGAGTGACCGACAGTCGTGATCATGATCATCATGTTTTGTTCCTAGGGGTTCTTCTGGGCTCCCCAAGCACCCTGGCTGTGCTACTGCCTTTACTCCACCTCCTCTTCCCATTCAGTTTTTGATCTGCAAGAGGCACGGATCCAGTGGGGACATGTTGCCCTTCCCCGATCGCTCGGGCGGGAAGTTTTAATGACGAATTTCTGGTGTCTTCGGCGCCACTTCCATCTTTTTATACCACTTATAGTTTTACTCTACAGCGTAATGCTCGGTACCTATACCCTGTTTCATTACTGGCGAATATAGGGGATCATTTTGACGACATATTCCCCGAAGCCAAAAAAGGAGGCAAAACATCTGCTGTCCTCCATCCCGTCCATCGGTGTCAGTGACGTATGCAGGCCGTGACTCTGGCCGACTGACGACAAAATTAGTACCATAGGAATGAATTGGATTTGAAATATGCGCATCAGCTGACTTCCCTGAGTCTGACCCTAACTGTTTTTGGGACTCAGTGGTCGAATGCGCATCGGTCTGGACTGCCTTTGATCTCACGACTGCCACGTGTCTAGTTCTCTAGCTGTGGACCATGCCTCCATCGGGATTGCCCACTGACTCCAGATCATAATTACCAGCTCTGGTTCATTGAGTATTTCTTGCATCTTCCCCTTCTTCACTGCAGATCGACCGGAATGCACATGGAGGTGAAAACCTGACACTGTTCTCTGCGGTTAACACTCTAATTTTTTAGACGCCACACCGAGTTTCATTCATATTCTTGTATTTGGCCTCAACATGTAATGAACATAGTTCTCCGTATCGGACTCCAGGCCAGAATGAGCTTCGCAGCAGTGCAGACCGCAGCAAACTGGCTCGGAGTCAGTTCTTCTTGCTGCTCGACAACACATGATTCGTTCCTCCAACTTCTTTGGAACGAACAAAAAGGTCATGTCTGACTTGGATGTTAATGAATTGGCACACCCAGGGACTTCACAGTATCTGTTCTTGCCCATTGTGTCGCAGGGAGTTGCGTACCTGATGGGAAACGCACCGACCGACAAAACCGCGGGAACGCTGCACTGCACTGTTGGGGCCGGCCGGTGGCGGCGCCAAACTGTGACGTCAAACCAATCACAGACCGTTTCAGCCGGGTGGTACTTCGCGAGCTGAGTGACTTCTACTTCGATATTTGAATTCTGAAAACAGATTCTCTGGCGAGCGAAAATAGCCGAAATATACGACACGAAAAAAAAACTGGACACAAAATTAAAACGTGTTTCCATCGTTCAGTACCCAATTGATGCAAACCAATATTGCTACAATAAAACATGTTCAGAATGTGACATAAATCGACAAAATTGTAGCTTCAAATTTTCGGCGTGTCGACGGTCATTGTCAGTTCCCTGTCCCGCCCCATACACTCTTACATCTGTCCACGCCTAAGGAGACTCTGTAGTGATTAGGCTATGGGTGGATGATTAAAGATGCCTGGGATCAAGACTAAATTCGCAGAAAGTCAGAGAACAAAACTAAATTCGCAGAAATTCGCATTAGCCAGAGAACAAAACAAGGAACAAATCACAATTCATAGATGTGCCATCGCGACCAACTATGAACTCACGCAGCTACCTTTGAAGTGTTACGATTTTCTGGCATCCCAGCCTCCAGCGATTCGAGTGTGGGAGTTTACGACGTCTAGAACTTTATGAGTGCGCAATATCGGACCGAGTATTAAGTTCATTTGATTTGTTCCTCCAATATACTGCACCGAATTGAACGCCATAGACAGCTCAAGAACAGTTTGTTTCTTCGAACATATACCTTCAAGATGGCCAGCAAGGTGTACGAAACACCAGATGGTATTTGTTCACTTCGACGAAGCAAACCAAGAATTGACTTGCGTGCTGTGTACATAAATCCTTTGACCATGCTCAGTCGTGAAGTATGAAAGCCTTCTTACTCGCCTCTTACGGGGCGCGGATGACCGAGTGGCTAAGGTGTTGAGCTCTGGATGCCAAAGGTCCCGGGTTCAACACTCGCACCGCTCGGGACATTTCCGTATCCCATGGCCCACCGGCGAAGCAGTGTGGGAGGCGCCGTTAGCCGTGAATGTGCATAAAGCGCATCGTGAGTAACCCAATATATAAATAAATAAACTCGCCTCTTAGCTTCTCGCCTCTTACACTTACTTTACTTACTCGCCCACGAATACGCCAAAGTTCAGCATCAGCCGTTCCGTTGGTGGCAATTTTACGGGAAGAAAGCATGTACAAATTGGAGGTCGTTGCAATACAATGCTCGAATAAAAACGTATATATATTTAGCATTTATTTCAACAAGTTGCTTTATAAAAGCTCTGCAATGTTGATTGAAATACAAGGATAATTAATGTAGGTAATCATCAACAAAGAAAATGTAGCTAATCTATTTTCGTATCAGGGCTGAAAAGAAGCATTTTGCGCAAGGCGCTTAGTTTTGCACCGATCCCTGCTCTATTGTACCTAAAAGCAATACCAACTGAAGTGCCGAGCCAGCTACGATAATCATGGAAGCAATTATTTGTCCATGTGTATCACCTGGAAGTAATAATGTGATCTTCGAACTTAAGTTTGCCATCAATAGCACAGGACCATCTTGCGAATCTTGCGCCTGCCTAGTTGATAACCACAATATTTCGCGGAAGATGAGCTAGGCAAAGCAGTTTTGACAACCCTCTAGTAATTCATTTAGACCATCAAATTCTGTAAATATCGATTGGGCCAACATGTCTTTTTGTACCCCAGTTGGTCCGTTCGTTCCATTTGGGGTAGAAAAAAGACAACTCGAACTAAATGTCTCAGACTATCTGTGGTAACTTAGATCCACTTAGATCTTCCTTGTTTATCCCCGGTAGATGAACTACCTGATAGTGGACCAATTTTAAACAGTGTTTTGAGGATATTTACAACGCTGTGCATTTTTTAAAATCGATTTTACAACATACACCTCGTTTGGAGCCCCAGTAGCTCAGTTGGTTGGAGCGTTGGCCTGAACTGGCCTCCCCTATCCTGCCAAGATGGATTCGAGTCGTTTCATGCGCTCGCATTTAGCCCACGGCTGGGAGGGTCATTTGGCAGCTGGCCCGATAAGGCCAGGAACTAACTACCGGGGCGACCGAGTCGGTGCGTGGACGACACGTTAAACTCCCGTTCAAAATTTTGTCGTTGAACTTGAATTTATGGATCGGGTGGTTGGGCCAGGGTTCATGCAACAGGCTCTACTTAACGATAGGACTCTGGTTAGTGAAGCAACCCCAGCAAGAATTCGGACTAAATAATAAAATGTATGCTGCTCAATTTCATCGTCAAACGCATTTTTTTCAATGTCAGACATATCAAACTGCATGCATATGTCCTGAAGATGACATTGAGGGTACCTATGCGTTTCTTATACTTGGATGCAAGCCATTTTAAACCTGTTCCTATCCAGAAAGCGCCGAAGCGGTAATGTTCGAATTAGAGCTATCATCCCTCATCCCTTTCTATTCATACGAATATGTGGGCTATTTCCAATCCCCGCCACATTCAATCCAAACTAATCTCATCCGATTCCACGTTTTTTTTTCTTCGGCGCACCACCAGAACCCTTGTCTCCCTCGGCCAGAAGAGTCTTCACTGGATTTCATTGGACCAGCGCCTGTCTCTCATCCTCAGGGATGGCAAGAGAATGACCACAGCTTCTGCGCCTGCCTCTCCACCATGGCAAAGTGCTCTCCAGATTGCACCGTCTTACAGTTGTCACAGTCGTTCGCTGTTTCTTACACGCTCATCAGTCACGTCCAATTGCTATATTTCCTCATCCTGTTTGTGGTCATGACTACACATAAATTGAAATGAAATGTGTAGTCCAAGGCTAAGTTTGTTAACCCTACATATCCTGCATAGTTGCTCTTGATTGACATCACCTCGGCCATAAATCCTTTGTGTTCTGATGTAAACCTGGATATAGGCTGTGCCAAGACAAACATAGACATTAAGTTGGACGAAGGTTCCGGGAGAGCGGGGGTTAAAATGGTCCTAGTAAAAAGACATCTTCGCATCTGATTCGAGTTCCTCGGTCTGAGCAAATTGCACAATAGGCCTAAGGAATACACGTCATGTATTCGGGACCCAGCTCTATTGTAACTGCCAAAGAGACGCTTGCGTTCATGTGCTTAGTATTCAAATAGTGATAAGATGGTACGAAGTGTATTGTGTGTCAAGGCTTTAAACTCACCTGGCAACTGGATCTTCAAAATCGTTGTAGCTTGAGTACATGATGACTGAGCCGAAACCAACAGACAGCGAGAAAAATGACTGCGTGACGGCTGCGTACCAGACCTGCAAACAGTACTGATGCAACACGAACGGCACCAACACACCAGGTCCAGCAACACTGTCAGACCTGTGGCCGCAAACAGTACTGATGCAACACGAACAGCACCAACACACCAGGTCCAGCAACACTGTCAGACCTGTGGCCGGAAACAGTACGATCCAACAGAACAGCACCAACACACCAGGTCCAACAACATGTCGGACCTGCGGCCGGAAACAGTACTGATGCAACACGAACGGCACCAACACACCAGGTCCAGCAACACTGTCAGACCTGCGGCCGGAAACAGTACTGATCCAACACGAACGGCACCAACACACCAGGTCCAGCAACACTGTCAGACCTGTGGCCGCAAACAGTACTGATGCAACACGAACAGCACCAACACACCAGGTCCAGCAACACTGTCAGACCTGTGGCCGCAAACAGTACTGATGCAACACGAACAGCACCAACACACCAGGTCCAGCAACACTGTCAGACCTGTGGCCGGAAACAGTACTGATCCAACACGAACAGCACCAACACACCAGGTCCAACAACACTGTCGGACCTGCGGCCGGAAACAGTACTGATGCAACACGAACGGCACCAACACACCAGGTCCAGCAACACTGTCAGACCTGCGGCCGGAAACAGTACTGATCCAACACGAACGGCACCAACACACCAGGTCCAGCAACACTGTCAGACCTGCGGCCGCAAACAGTACTGATGCAACACGAACAGCACCAACACACCAGGTCCAGCAACACTGTCGGACCTGTGGCCGGAAACAGTACTGATCCAACACGAACAGCACCAACACACCAGGTCCAACACCACTGTCAGACCTGCGACCGCAGGCACAGCTGATCCAACACGAACAGCACCAACACACCAGGTCCAACAACACTGTCAGACCTGCGACCGCAGGCACAGCTGATACAATATTCGCACATCAGGCTCAATAACTCTGCTAGATATGCAGCCGCAAACACAGTTGATACAACACCCATACCCACAAACCGCGCCTAGCCGACTCTCCGCCCGGGGTTAGGCCTGGGCGGCATGAGTGTGTGGGGAGGGGGCGTCCTCGTTTAGATGACCCTTCTAACTCACGAATGGCGCATCGAATACAAATAAATGCTCTATCGGCGGGAAGTTCCCAAGGAGGAGGACTCGAAACACTTGAAATATGTAAGTATCTTTCCAACTAGAAGTGGGAAGTTATTGGACTACATATATGAAATGGATTGGTTCCAACAAGTGACTCTAGCCTGGCAGCTAACGGCGATGGTGATATTCTAAGCACACCAATTGGAAGCTACTGAAGCGTACATTGCGCTACAATGAAGGATTCTTTTTCCACAACCGATTTAGTTATTAATGTCACAGTAACCATTAGCCCCATAGCAAGCATATACTAAGCACGCAGCGCGCGGAGCAGGGAGCATCGTAACTGGTTATTTTGATGGTGTTTTGCTTTAGCAATAGCTGTTTGCACGCCTGTATTGATTACAATGCCATTTCAGCCAAGTGTAGCCTGACACGTTTAGCCCTGGTCAATTTTTGATATCACCAGAAGTCATTTCTCATGAGTTTTGCATAGCTTCATTTTTGATGATCCTCTTCTCTGGCATTTAACAGTGCGCATACAGATAGCCTGAAAGAAACTATGTAGAGATTGTGATAACAAATACGCGTTGCCGTCCGGCCGCTGGACATTTGCCCGGCCGTAAACCGGCGTAAACCGGCGTAAACCGGCGTAAACCGGCGTAAACCGGCGTAAACCGGCGTAAACCGGAGCCACCGGAGCCACGGCTGCCACCGGAGTCCGGTCCGGACGCCAGACCGCCAGTCCGTCAGTTGAGCCACGCTTTACTTCCGTCTGACCGCGTCCGTCGGCCGCAGGTCGGACAGCTTGTGGAGTTTCTGCGCATGTACAATGTACATGCCGTGACGCCATCATTCGTCCCTGGTGTCCCGGACGCGCCATTAGAACGAGGATGTGTCGTCGTGCCAGCAAGTGCCCACCATATTCCTGCCGTAAGTATACCGTGCTATTCTGAAGATGCAAAAACACGAGAGCCTTCCGTAGGGAGCCTCATAGAAGAGAGTAGCGCCCCAACGCAAAACAAAATCATAAATACAACAGAGCATTCGACATTTTTGGACTAAAAACTGGACACAAAGCACAAACCATACACAATTACGACTTATCAAAACTACTGTTGAACCATGAGCATCATCTTTTCAAAGAAACCGACATGCAGAATAGGTCCTATCGCGACTCCGCATAGGCCATACATATCTCACAAATCGATTGATATATAATGCTTCAACTAGACCTTCATGCCCATCATGCAAGACCTATCTTACAGTCACACATATACTCCTACACTGTCAACAATACCACGGCCCTCGAAAAACACTTACAAACCACTGCCGGACACACAACATTCCATTTTCTTTACCCACACTACTGGGAGATGAACACCCTTTTCTAATCAAACAACTTTTCATTTTTTCCGACAAACCAACTGGCTCCAGAAATTATAATCCGTCTTTTACAGCATAACATTTTTATCTTCTTATTTCCACGACACGAAATAGCCTGAAGAGGCCGAAGTGCCTATTTCAATAAAACCAAACCACGCTCAAGAGCGACACCAGCAAGCACAATAAGTCGAAGGCGTCCAAGAAGCAAGAAGATATGAAAAGCCAGAAACAAGAAGACAACACGAAAGAAGAGAAGCAAGAAGACAGCAAGCGACAAGAGCTCCAGCCACCCTCGACGAGCACACCTGCGATTCGAGAAGGGAATCCTCCCACACAAAATCCCCAACTCTTCTGTATCCCAGCCTAATCTTTACGCCCCCCCTCCGAATGAAGCCTAACGGGGAAGGGCCCACTAGGGCAGCTCTAGGCCATTGCAGCCGGGGCTAGGACCAAGGGCCGAAAACTCGGTCCAGGGAGCACCGAGTCGGGTTATTTTTAATTAGGGGTGTCACCTTGACGGTGGGGTGGGCCAGAACCTAACACAATGACACCCACACCGCCATCTAACGCCCACTCTGCACAAGGCGCCTATCTAGTAGGCACGTACACCGAACTGCAGCACACCATCACACGAGTCTTCCCTCACGCTCGCACAATTACTACGTCACATCCTGAACACGACATCATTCGACACACCACCCACATCATCGTACGCACACAGAACAGCGCCGATATATGAACGCTATTCGCCACACACATATTCAACAATCAGCGCACACACACATTCAACAATCAGAGTTGGACAAGATTCCACTCACCAACATCGCAGCACTGCTCGCAGCCACAGCCCTCCTCGACACCACAGCCACAGTAGACCACTTCAAATGGAAGGCAAGACCCCCACACAACATCTTGGTACTGACCTTCAACACATCATAGCTCCAACCACACGTTCACATACACGAGAAGCAATACGACGTACGTCGCAACGTGTCTCTCCCACTACGCTGCCACCACTGCATGAGCTACGGCCATGGTGAACGTGCGTGCGCGTTACAAAAGCCACGCTGCGGCCGGTATGCAACACACCACTCAACGTCCCATTGCACATCGGCAGAATGTGCAGCCTGTGACGGGCCGCATTCCGTTAAGGACTCCGATTTCCCCAAGGGGACATTCGCGGGGAGGTGTGCCGGTATGCGGTAGCACAGAGTGCACCACACAACACAGGACGTCAACACCTGCGTTTCACAAAACGCAACAACCCTTCCACCTCGAAAGCCCCACCTTCCCAAACCGCACCCGCCGCCCGGCGCAGCTACGCAACTGCGCTTTCCTCACCTCCGATACCCAGACCCAGGCCAGCTTCAACCCATCCTACCGACCCACTAGCAACCGACCCCCGGAGTCCAGCACACCTCCCACCTCAGCGCACCACCCATCCTCGACATCACCCTGACCGCAGCTATTTCTCCCCACACCACCCCACGCCTAACCCGGCCTTCTCCCACACACACCCCACCACAGACCCGGCCTCCGCCCACCCTACCTCGAACCCAGTCTCCTCCCACATCCGCCCCACACCAAACACGGCCTCCTCAGACCCAGACCCGGTCCACATCACCTCCCTTCCCGGTACCCTCCCATGTCTTTCAGGAACTGGCCGTACCTCTTCGCCACCCTGCCACCAACCGACCGGCGTCCACCCTGCCACCCTGACGCCTTCTCAGTACTCTCTCCCCCGAGTCCCCGGTTCCTGTCCCACCCATACGGCCGGCCTAAACCAGGGCCAATCCCAAGGCTACCTCAGCCGTCACACGGACTGTCGGTGAGCACTCGGCCACCGTCTCCTGCCAGACCGACCCTCCCACCACAACCCGCGCTACCACACAAACCCATCCTGAAACCTCGTCCGATACCAACCACCCTGAACGAGCCCACGACGCCTACCAAGTTTATCCAGGCCAAGCCCATCACATCTGCCCAGTCCATTCAGAGCGAACCCACCACCCCTACCAAACCAATTCCGACCAAACCTGCCTCGCATCCCGCGCAAATCCCGCTCCTGCCGCCACACCGCCATTTACCCCCGAGCCAGTACCACCAGAGTCCGGCAACCAGTCCTGTCTGACTCACAACACGCCATCCTTACTATCCACCGGATCCAACTTTCCCCCTACACGACACCGACACCACCCCTGTATAGGACAATAAGGCTGGGGACGAGCTACCGGGCGGCCGTGTTGGTGCATTGACGGCACGTTAAACTTTCTGTCAAAATTCTGCCGTTGAACTGGAATTCATGGATCGGGTGGTGGGGCCAGGGTTCACGCAACAAGCTCTGCTTAGCAATAGGACCCTAGTTCATAAAGCCACCCCAGCAAGGACTCGGCTTTAAAAAAAATTAAGAAAAAAAGTCCGGTCTTTTTGTTCTTTTTAGGACCATGTTTATGCGGCACAAGCCTGTTTCTGAGATTCTTATGCGGTCTCTTGGCCCCGGTTTGCTTTGAGGATCTCTCGTGTAGCTTTTTGTTAGGGCTCCCGATGTAGGAGCCCTAAAAAAGGAACGTGAGAGAGGGAGGGTTTATTTCGGGCTGCAATGCATGTTTTAAGGTCCCGCCGCCATTTGCGAGGCTCGGTGCGCTTTGGAAGGACCGGTGCATGTTTGGCCTCACGCTGTGTTCTTAGGGTCCCCCTGTGTTTATTTCGGGCTTCTGACGCACATTTATGGAGCCCCAGTACTATTTTGGTGGCTCCGGTACGATTTATCGGGGTCTCGGCGCGACTTTTCGCGCTCAGGCGCTCGGTTCCATGGACCCAAACCCAACTTTCTTGACTTAACGCGATTTTTGGGATCTCTTCTGAATATTTTTTTAAAGTCCGATTCACAGCCTGATTCTTCGGGCTCCCGGTGCGATGTTCGTGTTTCCCGCCTCGACTTTTCGAGCCCCGGATTTTTTTTTGTCCGGGGCAGTGCATTATTTATACATTATGTGCAGCAAAATATATATAGAAGATTTTCGGGTCCATACATCCACTTATTCCCCCCCCCCCTCCTTATATACGAGGGCTTCTGCTGGATTTTGTTTGGTCCCGATTATACTTTTTGGGTCACACTGCACCTATTGTGGGGCCCTCGATGCCAATTTTTTGGAGCTACGACGGAAATTTTTGATGCCCCGACCACATTTTTGGGACTACCGACGAGAATTGTTGGTTCCAAGCGCGATAGTTGGGGGCCCGGCTCGAGTTTGCGGGGAAACTTGTGCTTAGCTCGGGCTCCAACAGGATTTTTGCAGGTCCTGGTGCGAATTTTCTGGTCCCGGTAAGAGTTTTCTGGTCCCGATGAGTTTATTTGGAGCTCCTTGTGCGAATTTCTGGGGCCCAGCGCGATTTTGGGGACCCCGGCGCGACTCATGGGAGCCTACCTCTCTCAGGAGGGATGGGGGAATTTTCCCCTTTGGCATGCTACTGCTGCTGCTGAAGGAGTTTTTTTCGGCCTATGATACCCTTCAGAGTAGAAAAGCCCTTCGGATAATTTTCCTTCCGGACCTGTGCTGAATTTTCCAGTGCTGGGATCGATTCGATTCCGCGATATCTGTGGGCTCCAGTGCGATTCTTCAGGCTCCCGATGCGATTTTTTTCGGTGCTCCGACACGTTTCTTTTCCGGAGCCCAACGGGTTTTGGCTTCTTACGCGATTTTGTGGGCCGCAGAGTAGCAATCCGGTTAAGAATTGATTTTCGGGGGCCATCTGCGACGAGCATATAACTTTTGCATAATCATGGTGTTATAACCATAAACTGTGTGGTAACGTTCCGAGATTTGCGGGTTAACCCGCGAGTCGAGCATAAATTCGT
>JAOTOM010002864.1:0-121946 GCA_034440615.1 Ashinkailepas kermadecensis | reverse complement strand
GTGATCATTAGTGGCTCTGGCGATCATTAGTGGCCCTTGCCAATGGTGGTCAGTTTTGACTCCGCCCCGGTCAACAGTGACCAGTAGTGACTCAGACCCTGACGACAAACATCATTAGTGACTCGGCTGCCATGACGACAGCGACATGTCGGAGGTGGTCCGGATCTCGGACCGGAAGGAGGACATCTCGGACGTGAAGTACTCGCCGGACGGCGGCCGGCTGGCGGTCGGCTCGCACGACAACTTTGTCGACGTGTACGACACGGGCGACTACCGGCGAACCGCCACCCTGAGCGGCGCCTCCAGCTACATCACCCACATCGACTGGAGCGTCGACGGACGCTACATTCAGATCAACAGCGGAGCAGGGGAGCGGCTCGTGTACTCCGCCGACGGTCAGTGGTGGTCAGTGGTGGTCAGTGGTGGTCAGTGGTGGTCAGTGGTGGTCAGTGGTGGTCAGTGGCGGTCAGTGGCGGTCAGTGGTGGTCAGTGGTGGTCAGTGGTGGTCAGTGGTGGTCAGTGGTGGTCAGTGGTGGTCAGTGGTGGTCAGTGGCGGTCAGTGGCGGTCAGTGGTGGTCAGTGGTGGTCAGTGGTGGTCAGTGGTGGTCAGTGGCGGTCAGTGGTGGTCAGTGGTGGTCAGTGGTGGTCAGTGGTGGTCAGTGGTGGTCAGTGGTGGTCAGTGGTGGTCAGTGGTGGTCAGTGGTGGTCAGTGGTGGTCAGTGGTGGTCAGTGGTGGTCAGTGGTGGTCAGTGGTGGTGAGTGGTGGTCAGTGGTGGTCAGTGGTGGTCAGTGGTGGTCAGTGGTGGTCAGTGGTGGTCAGTGGTGGTCAGTGGCGGTCAGTGGTGGTCAGTGGTGGTGAGTGGCGGTAGAGTGGCGGTCAGTGGTGGTCAGTGGTGGTAGTGGTGGGTGGCGGTCAGTGGTGGTCAGTGGTGGTCAGTGGTGGTCAGTGGTGGTGAGTGGTGGTCAGTGGCGGTCAGTGGTGGTGAGTGGTGGTCAGTGGTGGTGAGTGGTGGTGAGTGGTGGTGAGTGGTGGTGAGTGGTGGTCAGTGGTGGTCAGTGGTGGTGAGTGGCGGTCAGTGGTGGTGGGTGGTCAGTGGTGGTGAGTGGTGGTCAGTGGTGGTCGGTGGTGGTCAGTGGTGGCGTCAGGATGGTCAGTGGTGGTCAGTGGTGGTCAGTGGTGGTCAGTGGTGGTCAGTGGTGGTCAGTGGTGGTCAGTGGTGGTGAGTGGTGGCCAGTGGTGGTGAGTGGTGGTGAGTGGTGGTGAGTGGTGGTCAGTGGCGGTCAGTGGCGGTCAGTGGTGGTCAGTGGTGGTCAGTGGCGGTCAGTGGTGGTCAGTGGTGGTGAGTGGCGGTCAGTGGCGGTCAGTGGCGGTCAGTGGTGGTCAGTGGTGGTCAGTGGTGGTCAGTGGCGGTCAGTGGTGGTCAGTGGCGGTCAGTGGCGGTGAGTGGTGGTCAGTGGCGGTCAGTGGTGGTGAGTGGTGGCCAGTGGTGGTGAGTGGTGGTGAGTGGTGGTGAGTGGTGGTCAGTGGCGGTCAGTGGCGGTCAGTGGCGGTCAGTGGCGGTCAGTGGTGGTGAGTGGTGGCCAGTGGCGGTGAGTGGTGGTCAGTGGTGGTGAGTGGTGGTCAGTGGTGGTGAGTGGTGGCCAGTGGTGGTGAGTGGTGGTGAGTGGTGGTCAGTGGCGGTCAGTGGCGGTCAGTGGTGGCCAGTGGCGGTGAGTGGTGGTCAGTGGTGGTGAGTGGTGGTGAGTGGTGGTCAGTGGTGGTCAGTGGCGGTCAGTGGCGGTCAGTGGTGGTCAGTGGTGGTGTGTGGTGGTCAGTGGTGGTCAGTGGTGGTGAGTGGTGGTCAGTGGTAGTCAGTGGTGGTCAGTAGTGTTCAGTGGTGGTCAGTGGCGGTAAGTGGCGGTCAGTGATGGTCAGTAGTGTTCAGTGGTTTTCAGAGGTGGCCAGCTGTAGTCATCAATGGTCATGGATGAACATTTTTTTCCCACGCAGAGCCAGATCTGATCTTTTAATTTTTTACTTTCCAACTTACATCACAATTGGTGTTGGGCTAGTGGGCACCGGCGACCGGTGGTGTCGGACTGGCATCGGACCGGTGTTCGGTGGTGTTGGGCTGGTAGACTGTGACCGGTGGTATTTGATTGTTGACCTGTGGTGTATGATTGGTGACCGGTGGTGTTGAATTGGTGATGTAAGGTGCTTGACTGGCGACCAGTGGTACCTAATTGGTGAACTGTAGCGTTTGATTGGTGCCCAGTGATGTCTAATTAGTGACCGGAAAGATTTGATTAGTGGCAGGTGCAGTTTGGCTAGCGACCGGTGAAGTTTGATTCGTGACCGGTGAAGTCTGATTAGTGACCGGTGAAGTCTGATTAGTGATCGGTGAAGTCTGATTAGTAACCGGTGAAGTTTGATCAGTGACCGGTGGTATTTAGTTGGTGACCGATAGTGTTTGATGGCGACCGGTGGTGCCTAAGTAGTGACCGGCAGTGGTTGACAAGTAGCCGGTGATGTTTGATTGGTGGCCGCTGATGTTTGACTGGTGGCCGGTGATGCCTGATTGGTGGCCGGTGACGCTTGATTGGTGGCCGGTGACGCCTGATTGGTGGCCGGTGATGCCTGATTGGTGGCCGGTGACGCCTGATTGGTGGCCGGTGACGCCTGATTGGTGGCCGGTGATGTCTGTCTGATTGGTGGCCGGTGACGCCTGATTGGTGGCCGGTGATGCCTGATTGGTGGCCGGTGACGCCTGATTGGTGGCCGGTGACGCCTGATTGGTGGCCGGTGATGCCTGATTGGTGGCCGGTGATGCCTGATTGGTGGCCGGTGATGCCTGATTGGTGGCCGGTGACGCCTGATTGGTGGCCGGTGATGCCTGATTGGTGGCCGGTGACGCCTGATTGGTGGCCGGTGACGCTTGCTTGGTGGCCGGTGACGCCTGATTGGTGGCCGGTGACGCCTGATTGGTGGCTGGTGGTGCCTGATTGGTGGCCGGTGATGCCTGATTGCGGCCGGTGACGCCTGACCGGTGAGCCTGGTTGTGGCCGTGACGCTTGCTTGGTGGCCGGTGACGCCTGATTGGTGGCCGGTGATGTCTGATTGGTGGCCGGTGACGCCTGATTGGTGGCCGGTGATGCCTGATTGGTGGCCGGTGACGCCTGATTGGTGGCCGGTGACGCCTGATTGGTGGCCGGTGATGTCTGTCTGATTGGTGGCCGGTGACGCCTGATTGGTGGCCGGTGACGCCTGATTGGTGGCTGGTGACGCTTGCTTTGGCCGGTGACGCCTGATTGGTGGCCGGTGATGTCTGTCTGATTGGTGGCCGGTGATGCCTGATTGGTGGCCGGTGACGCCTGATTGGTGGCCGGTGACGCCTGATTGGTGGCCGGTGACGCCTGATTGGTGGCCGGTGATGTCTGTCTGATTGGTGGCCGGTGACGCCTGATTGGCGGCCGGTGATGCTTGACTGGTGGCCGGACAGACGGAGTGCACGTGACGGACGTGCAGCAGCTGGAGGCCGTGCGCTGGCACACGTGGACCGGCGTGTTGGGCGGCCAGGTGCAGGGCATCTGGCCGCGCTACTCTGACCTGACCGACGTCAACTCGGCCGACGTCGACCTCGACAACGGTGTCATGGTCACCGGCGACGACTTCGGCCTCGTCAAGCTGTTCCGCTTCCCCTGCATGAAGAAAGGTCAGTGAGCGTGGAGAGAACATACTGTTTGAATTCATTCCTGCCGACTGGAAGCGTGCGGAAGCGCTGATTAACATTGCCTGGCTACTAGGTAGCAAGTGAAGCTGAATTGTGCTGGTCAAACCCATCTGATGGATAATTCCCAAGTACATGACAGTATGTGCTATGGTACGAAATGCTTGCTATGCTTTCAGTAGCGCCAATCCGCATGTTCCAGACCGGACCAAGCAACATACAGTACCAGAGAACAGCAGTACCACGTACCAGAATAAAGCAATACCACAGTACCTTAGTACCTTAACACTGTAGTACCACAACAGCACGGACCTCAGTACCCCAGCACAGCGCATATGGTCAGAACATCACAACCAGATACAAATTCCAATGGATTTCTCCCATGTGTCCAGACTAAACCTGGTGGCATTGTACACGCGACCGGTGGTGCGTGTAATGGTCCAGATGGAATATGCACCACATGCACTACATGCACCACACGCACCACATGCACCACACGCACCACATGCACGACATGTACCACATGCACCACACGCACGACACGCACCACACGCACCACACGCACCACACGCACCACATGCACCACACGCACCACACACACCACATGCACCACACGCACCACACGCACCACATGCACCACACGCACCACACGCAGCACATGCACCACACGCACCACGCGCACTACATGCACCACACGCACCACACGCACCACATCTGCGTCTGCACGGCTGCCGCTGGCGCATGCTGCACCCATGCCCCGCTGACCGCCTACTCGTGCCTCAGGCAGCAAGTACCGGTCGTTCGCCGGCCACTCTGAACACGTGACCTGCGTCCGGTTCACATCTGGCCGGACACACGTGATATCGGTCGGCGGCGCAGACCGGTCCGTGTTCGTCTGGGCGTACCAGCTGGGAGCGGCCGAGACCGGCCATGTTGGTAGGTGACGGTGGTATACACGGTACCAGCTGGGAGAGGCTGAGACCGGCCGTGTTGGTAGGTGGCGGTGGTATACACGGTACCAGCTGGGAGAGGCTGAGACCGGCCGTGTTGGTAGGTGGCGGTGGTATACACGGTACCAGCTGGGAGAGGCTGAGACCGGCCGTGTTGGTAGGTGGCGGTGGTATACACGGTACCAGCTGGGAGAGGCTGAGACCGGCCGTGTTGGTAGGTGGCGGTGGTATACACGGTACCAGCTGGGAGAGGCCGAGACCGGCCGTGTCGGTAGGTGGCAGTGGCACACAAGGTAAGGGAGCACATGCTGGACGCTTTCGGTGGCATGTTTTTCCAATGTCGGATGCTGTGTACAAACAATTGACCAGTGAGTGCAGGTGAGCCTTCAAACGTTCCTTCGCTGGATCACACTTATTAAATTATCCAAAGTACTGGAAGTATTCGATGTCATGGAGACACCTTGTGAACCCGACCCGTCTCTCCGTCACATCCTCACACCCCGTCTCGCGGGGGTTGTTATTAAAGACCGCCCACCTAGCTTCCAAAGTAAGCGGTGCACGAACGCAAATCGGGTATTATCGGAAAGCCCTGAATGAATAAGGCCTGGAAATTGACCCACTCGTGATTAAACAAATTATTTGGAGGCCGAAAATGTCCGTTTTTCACAAGATATGGATCTTTCATAAATATTTTATCTCTCCATTTCTGGTAAAAACAGGATCAAATCGCACCCCATTTCAAAGCTAATTACACAACATATATAAAAAATAGTCACATTGGTACAGCATGGTCCAAAATTGGCGGTGATCTGAGGTCACTGGCCTGACGGGAAGCACAAGTCACGAATATAAATGTTGTAAACACTGCCAGATTGTAATCATGCAGTAAGCTTGATTTCACCATATTTACACATGCATGGGGCTAAACAAAGTATACAAATTGTTATAAGACAACGACCTGGATATGACCTTGACCTTGAGTATGCTTCATAGTTTTGGTTCAATTAGTAATTAGTGTCGTGCATTGCAAGATTGACATTATGTAGGGAAGTTTTGCTACCCAGAGCTTATCAGACATTTTTCCTCCTCAGATGTCTAATAGTCAAACTTCCTTAGCACGTAGATAGCTAGTCAGGACCTCAACGTTTGCGATATAAAAAAACGGGAGTATTACTTCAATACTCTGAGCCTCCGTCTCAGAGCTCTGATTCGACCATCTCTTGACAGGCACCTCAAAATCCAGCACCTTTAATATTGTGCATTTGATTAGCGATTAAATGGCGATAGTCATTCAAGTTTCAATAGTGCAGCGTGACAGACGATTCATTACAATAGCCTCATTTGGCACAGACAGCTTCAACTGCTTCACACACGACTTTTCAGTATGCCACCACACATATCAACTCTCGCGTCTTCATACAACGCCTCAGTCTGACACCTCATCTCAGTCTCCCATTTAAGTTCCATGCTCCAATATTCCGATAGACAACAGCGTTCACATACCAACCGCCCACCTAGCTTCCAAAGTAAGCGGTGCACGAGCGCAAATCGGGTATTATCGGAAAGCCCTGAATGAATAAGGCCTGGAAATTGACCCACTCGTGATTACACAAATTATTTGGAGGCCGAAAATGTCCGTTTTTCACAAGATATGGATCTTTCATAAATATTTTATCTCTCCATTTCTGGTAAAAACAGGATCAAATCGCACCCCATTTCAAAGCTAATTACACAACATATATAAAAAATAGTCACATTGGTACAGCATGGTCCAAAATTGGCGGTGATCTGAGGTCACTGGCCTGACGGGAAGCACAAGTCACGAATATAAATGTTGTAAACACTGCCAGATTGTAATCATGCAGTAAGCTTGATTTCACCATATTTACACATGCATGGGGCTAAACAAAGTATACAAATTGTTATAAGACAACGACCTGGATATGACCTTGACCTTGAGTATGCTTCATAGTTTTGGTTCAATTAGTAATTCATGTCGTGCATTGCAAGGTTGACATTATGTAGGGAAGTTTTGCTACCCAGAGCTTATCAGACATTTTTCCTCCTTAGATGTCTAATAGTCAAACTTCCTTAGCACGTAGATAGCTAGTCAGGACCTCAACGTTTGCGATATTAAAAAAAAACGGGAGTATTAATTAAATACTCTGAGCCTCCGTCTCAGAGCTCTGATTCGACCATCTCTTGACAGGCACCTCAAAATCCTGCACCTTTTATATTGTGCATTTGATTAGCGATTAAATGGCGATAGTCATTCAAGTTTCAATAGTGCAGCGTGACAGACGATTCATTACAATAGCCTCATTTGGCACAGACAGCTTCAACTGCTTCACACACGACTTTTCAGTATGCCACCACATATATCAACTCTCGCGTCTTCATACAACGCCTCAGTCTGACACCTCATCTCAGTCTCCCATTTAAGTTCCATGCTCCGATATTCCGATAGACAACAGCGTTCACATACCATCTCCAGCTTACATTCAGACCGGTCTTCATACACGCTACTTTCCCAAGTATTCAAGCGGTTACATCACCAACAGTCACGCAGCGATTTTCAGTCAGTCTCGCATACCTCAAGTACCGTAGTGTGGAGCCCTGGCGACTGGCCGGCGGCGGCCAGCCGCCCGCCTTCGGCGACCGCTCGGTCGCGTGTCTCAGAGGCAAGTGTGCGCATCGTTCTATCTCGCGCGCCTGTTCACCTCAGGGACACCGCCCTTGGCTCCAAGTCAGGGCACGTGTTCCGGTCACGCGACTTCGGAACAATACGCGTTCTCAATGCACTCCACACCAGCCCGGCGGGTCGCGCTGTCTCTATCGCAGAGACAGACTACGTTAGCTCAGAGTCGCTCTGAATCTCAGTCCCTCTGTGGGAATCACTGCTGACTCTGCGTCTTGGCAGCCTCGCGCCGGTCCGGCGTCGGACACCAGAGCTGCTGCTTCAGCGCATACTTTCAGGCAATGCCGATACGGCGGTTCCGCACTGTACACAGACAGCCGGCAGATCGGGGCGCTGCAGCCCAATTGACATTTCACATGTCATAGACACATGAACCAGCAGTCACCCTATATTCCACTACATTCCTAAATCATACACATATATATAGACTAGACACACGTGCATCATACGTATCTGTCCTACACCTGACAACTCAGACATTGACCACGGGGTATGACATCTGTCATACCTCTGTCATTTCTCCATGCATACACACATACACGCACCTGCCCATAGGGTTCCCAGAAAGGCTATTTAGCATTTGTTACCCATGACGGTCACGTCCAACGTCAAACACTGACATTTCACCATCAGTCAGACAGCGGCGGCCGACGGCGGGGGTGGTCTATTGAGGTCATGTCGTCAGATAGCGACGGCCGCGTCAGGGTACCGGGGTACCTTGACCGGAGGGGAGGGGTAACACTAGGATTTGGCCTCGGCGGCCGGCTGGCACCACGGCTGACTAAGCAGCGATAGCCCGGTCGACGGCGGCTCGGATGATTTCTTGTCGCGAGACTTGCCGCTGCATGACCAGGGGAGGATAGATTTCTCGAATTAAAATGCCCCTCACAGGAAGCTTCGCTACAATTATTTAGGCCATGCAAACCCGACATAAACCATAACAAAACACGAGTGTCAAAATGGCTTTGCCCAGTTTGCACACTTTATTTTTACCTAGCCTCTGGTCACTTGACGCAGGTCAATCAAATTGGATAAGAAACTTTTCACGTTTCTGCTTGCACACCAAGGGGAAAAATGCGTCTAGAAGAACATACATATCACAAAAATAGGAAAAGTGGTCAAAAATTGCCTTTGACCTAAGATCACTGACGTACCTTCGAACAGAAATCCGACATAAGCAATTTGTTGGCGCTGTCCAATCAATGGCTCTAACGTAACAAATTCCATGCCAAAATATTTTCTTTAAGATGAGTTATCGATCTTGAAAAAAAAATATTTGGAGGTGATCCTCTTTGATTTCAGGTAGGTCAATAATCTTACATGCCCTCAGGTTGAAACTTTCGCATCAAACGCAAAACAGATGAAGGAAAAGGTACAGGAAATTTGGCGGCGCTGCACGCTGTCGTTTTTCTTTCGCCGAAAACCTAGGGGGGGAGGGGAGGGGGCGTAAAAAGACACCCGAGAGAGTTAACTCGTGTCCGGTCAGATCCTCGCACCCCATCTCGGGGAGTCGCTTATACCCTCTCTGATCTCCTAACCAAACGTCGCAAGTGAAAGAGGTGTCGTCGTAAAGCGCTCCACGTGCAGGGCCTGAAACCACCCCAACATTTTCTCCCCTCAAAAAAGGACGTCACTACACATTTTTACATACTTTTTTATATACATTTATATACATATACAAGGACGTCACATCCATTTTTCTCTGCGAAGTAAATTTTGGGAATAATTAAAAAACAAAGTTTTTTTTGTATTAAAAAAAGATGGCAAGATCGACCATGGTCTCAAAATTGTTGCCGACCCAAAATATAAATTTGTATTTTGTAAAATTTTCAAAATGTTCAGTTTTACATTTTTGGATATTTGTATATCTAATGGGTGGAGCGCACCGAGGAACGTTGCTATAATTTAGCTTAACCTCATAAAAATGCTTACTTTACCCGGAATCTTTTATTTTAGCCCCAATGAAGAATATGCAAAAAAGTATCCAAAAAGGCAAAATTTTAAACATCCCTCTCGTACGCTGTGTTGCGTCCCAAACAATAAGCAAACGCTGAAAGTTTCATTTGAATATATTTACCCGTTAAAGCGTGACGAGTGGAGGTGAATACGAATCGACACCGTATCACCATATATTGCTGGTGCATCGATTGTGGAGTTGATGTAATATAACCGAATATTCTGCAAAATACCGGATGGTCAAAGTGAAAATGCCTGCATTATTTCTATCGTCATGAGCACACTATTTATTCAACCAAGCTAATAGCTAATGTTGCATCACAATGTTGGCAAAACGATCGTGGTGTAGAAGCAGGTGCGAACTAGTTCAGGAATGTTCAGTTTGTATGTGGCAGGAATGTTCAATTTGGACGTGTTTCAGTGGCTGCAGGAATGTTCAGTTTGTATGTGTTTCAGTGGCTGCATGGATAACAGATTCAGATTGAATCTGTTATCTGTATGCTCTGTATTGAATCTGTAATTTCTGATAACAGAACACAACTGATAACAGATTCAGATTGAATGTGTTTCAGAGGCCGCAGGGATGTTCAGCTTGTATGTGTTTCAGCGGCTGCAGGAATGTTCAGTTTGTATGTGTTTCAGTGGCTGCATGGATGTTCAGCTTGTATGTGTTTCAGTGGCTGCCAGACGAAATGTTCTCTCTTCTGACGACGATGAGGCGGACACCGACGACGATGCTTTCCCTGAAATATACACAGACGTGGAAAACGAGTACAGCTTGTTCAAGCGGTCTCGGTGAGGTTAACTCTGCGCTCACTGTGCCACAACCCTGCCCCTTGAGCTGTTAATTCCTGTTACTGGTCGCATGCTGATGACAGTTAACTTATTTTCAGTACTAAAAGCGTATGTGGAAAATGGCTTACCGAAAATGCAACATTGAAGATCCCGCACAAAGTGTGAACATGCATATTGTTGGGTCCAGGAGAACTTTTTTACCTCGCTGCGGACTAGTCATAGTACGTAATATACATTCTAGAGCCTATTCAAATTGCATAATTACCGGGTAAGAGCCGTGTTCATGCAAAGTGCATGCAGAAAATGTGCTTAGATTTTGATAAAGGTGCTGACATGCGCATTTTTACCTAACAGAAGTCTCTCGTTGGTGGTATTGCCTCCTGAATCCTCCCATATGCATGTAGAATAAATGCATACGGCTAAGATTGAATCCCAGAAAATAAGGCATGCATGCATGCATGCATGTGTGCAGCATATGCATGCAGATGCATCTGTGTGCGTGCATATGCATGCATGCATACGCAATTATGCATCTGCACTGTCATGAATCCGATAGATCACGAAGAGGCCAGCCACCGAGTCCGAAGGGCGGAGGTGTCCCTCCGCCGATCTGCACGTGACCACATGTGTTATCTCAGGATCAGTCGGCGCCGCCGAGAGAAACACTCGCGGGAAGATCACCACCGGACAGAACCACACCAGGCATCCGCTCTGAACCTGAACACAAAGCTTCCTGGACTAGGACTCAAGCTGAAGTTCGCGTACGGGTGAGTTTTCTGACAATAAAGGAGTGCGCGTTGAACTTTCTATCGCTTACGGATACTTTCCGATCCTCTAGCGTCTTCCGGGAAGATTTCCATGCTGCTACATATAGCGACAATTCACACATTATTCCCCGCTGGAAAGCAACCAATATGTGCTGCCTACATAAACAAACATTTATTGATACGGGAATAAAACAAGGGAAGCTGACATTCCGTGCGCGTGATGCTCCAAGGTCGACTAAAACAGACTTGGTGGAGACCCATATGGAAGCTTCAAGTGTAACAAGTAGGAATGGCAGGTTCGGAAAAGAAGAGGAATGGGGACAGATTACTCCGTATATATGGAAATCTGGTCCCCTTCTCTTCAACCCTCAATTATCTCATCCATAACCACTGAATGTATGAAAGTACGCGAGAGAAAATCGAATTCGAAGCCACTTGACGCCCATCACCAACCATTTATATAAAGTTCCATCCCTGGTTTGGAAGATGTGAATTTCCCAAATTCACCCAATAGATTCCAGAGGTGAAAAATGATGAAGCTGCTGTCCACAGTGATGGCGATGTGGACCAAATGAGCCAGTTATCATCGGAGTACCTTTCTGAGTTACAGACATTTCCAAACACCATCACACACCTGTCGCTACTCTTCGCCCGCGACCAATCGGCGTGAGAGATTGGCGACGCTACACGACTCAACGGTCGACGTGTCGTAAAACCAATAACCAACCAACCAAACACCATCACATTCCACGGAGCTGCACAATGGTGCATAGATGCGACGGCAAATCTGCCTTATCCATCACAATTGATTCAAGAGATATCCCAGCCTATCCCCATGTTTGCAGCAATCTTTTCATTTCAGAATAACTTTGCAGAAACGTTTTTGACAGAACTTTGATACGTTTTCTTGGCAAAGCACACCCATTCAACATATGATCAATTGAATAGCTTCAACTGTAAAGGACCAAGCTTCAGCAGCGCAACACAAAGCCTGAACAACATAGCATCAGACGCAATTGTGGCACGAGCGGATATCGTGACACCAGGCTTCAGCAGCGCAACACAAAGCCTGAACAACATAGCATCAGACGCAATTGTGACACGATATGATATTGTGACACCAGGCTTCAGCAGTACGACACCAAAATCTACACAATTTTGATATCAGGGTTCATCAATGCGACATCAGAGACTACAACATGGCGACAGCACGCTTCAGCAGTATGACATCACAGACTACACCAAGGTGACAGCACGCTTCAGCAGTATGACATCACAGACTACACCAAGGTGACAGCACGCTTCAGCAGTATGGCATCACAGACTACACCAAGGTGACAGCACGCTTCAGCAGTATGACATCACAGACTACACCAAGGTGACAGCACGCCTCAGCAGTATGACATCAGAGGCTACACCATTGTGACAGTACGCTATCAAAAGCTCTTTTCTTAAATATGACATCACAGACTACACCAAGGTGACAGCACGCTTCAGCAGTATGACATCACAGACTACACCAAGGTGACAGCACGCTTCAGCAGTATGACATCACAGACTACACCAAGGTGACAGCACGCTTCAGCAGTATGACATCACAGACTACACCAAGGTGACAGCACGCCTACACCATAAAAACTCAGCAATATGACATCAGAGACTACAACATGGTGACAGTACACTTCAAGCAGTATGACATCAGATATTACACCATGATGACAGTACACTTCAGCAATATGACATCAGAGATTACAACATGGTGACAGTACACTTCAGCAGTATGACATCACAGACTACACCAAGGTGACAGCACGCTTCAGCAGTATGACATCACAGACTACACCAAGGTGACAGCACGCTTCAGCAGTATGACATCACAGACTACACCAAGGTGACAGCACGCCTCAGCAGTATGACATCAGAGGCTACACCATTGTGACAGTACGCTATCAAAAGCTACACCATGATGACAGTACACTTCAGCAATATGACATCAGAGACTACAACATGGTGACAGTACACTTCAGCAGTATGACATCAGATATTACAACATGGTGACAGTACACTTCAGCAGTATGACATCAGAGACTACACCATTGTGACAGTACGCTTCAGGCGAGGAAATGACCACGCGACGAGTGATGTGTGACGATGTCGGCAGGTACCGTGGCCACAACAGCCGGAAGAACCTGCACTTCACGCCCGACGGCCACCTGGTGTACCATCTGGCGGCGCTGGGCATCGTCTTCGACCCGGCCACCAACGGCATGCGCTTCTACAACCGCCACACGGACGACATCCTCTGCCTCTGCGTGCAGCCCGACTCCGACATCGTCGCGACGGGACAGGTGGGGGTGGGAAACAGGTGACGGGACGGCGGCTCCGGAAGGTACGGCCGAGACGGTCCGATGGGCGACGTGGGTCGGACGTTTGGCTGTGGGATTGTCAGATAGGTGCTGGAGGATGGACCGCTGAGCGTGCCAGATGGATGCTGGAGGATGGACCATCGAGTGTGGAATCACCAGATGGAGCTTGGGGTGGGGCAGGTGCGTCCAGTGGAAGGTCGCATTGGTGCTGGAAGCTGGGCCATCGAGTGTGGTGTTATCAGATGGAGCTGGGGGTGAGACAGGTGCGTCCAGCGGCAGGCCAGATGGTGCTGGAGACTGGACCGCTGAGTGCGGACCTGTCAGGTGGTGGCGCCAGTGCGTGTGACCTGCCCACGCGCCGGGCAGATCGGCGCCGACCCGACCATCCACGTGTGGTCGTCGGCCAGCTTGGTGACGCTGTCGGTGCTGAGCGGGCAGCACCAGCGCGGCGTCGTCTGCATCAGTCTGAGCGGCGACGGCAGCGCGCTGGCCAGCGTCGGCGGCGACGACGGCCACTCGCTGGTGCTCTGGAACTGGCGCAGCGGGAAGAAGCTGGCCTCCGCCAGGTCAGCGGTCACACACACACACGCGCACACACACGCACAGGCACACACACAGTGGTCAGGAGCTGGCCTCCGCCAGGTCAGCGGTCACACACACACACGCGCACACACACGCACAGGCACACACACAGTGGTCAGGAGCTGGCCTCCGCCAGGTCAGCGGTCACACACACACACACGCACACACACGCACAGGCACACACACAGTGGTCAGGAGCTGGCCTCCGCCAGGTCAGCGGTCATACACACACACACGCACACACACGCACAGGCACACACACAGTGGTCAGGGGCTGGCCTTCGCCAGGTCAGCGGTCACACACACACACAGGCACACACACGCACAGGCACACACACAGTGGTCAGGAGCTGGCCTCCGCCAGGTCAGCGGTCACACACACACACAGGCACACACACAGTGAACAGAAACTGGCCTCTGCCAGGTCAGTGGACACACACACACACACACACAGACACATGCACACACAGACACACAGACATACACACACATACACGCATACGCACACATACACACACACACACATGCGCGCACATGCACACACATGCACACGCACATGCACACGCACATGCACATGCACATATCGACCCTGTAGTTGGTTATCAAAGTGAGTACAAGTGACAGCAACAGAGACGAATATTTTGTTTGAAAAACACGGCGCGCTGAACATAAATCTGCAAAAGATGTAGCCCGAAGCCAGATTCGCGGAATGCTCTCTGATTCGTACCACGTCCACAGCTCTAGGTCTACGGAGCTTTGAACTCACGAAAAAAATTCCTCTCGAAAGTGAGATCGGGTTGGATGCCAGCCGTTTTGCCAGTCACCATTAGCAGCATCAGCCACGCCCGCATCCCTGCTCAATGCCACGACACCAGCCAGGCCATGGGTGGCGCATTAGCGGTCTGGCGCCCAGACAGAAAGCTGGAGCGCGCCCGACGACAATCCAAACTAATCTGGTTTCGCTGTTGTTGGTCTTTCTTTCCTCTGATAGCCTGTGTCACATGTCGTCGTGCCACAGAGGCCACTCGCAGAAGGTGTTCGACGTGACATTTGACTCGGTCAACTCGCACAAGCTGATGACGGCCGGCGTGAAGCACATCCGCTTCTGGACGCGCTCGGGCGGCGGCCTCACCTGGAAACGCGCCG
The DNA here is from genome assembly GCA_034440615.1 of Ashinkailepas kermadecensis. NCBI lineage: Eukaryota > Metazoa > Arthropoda > Thecostraca > Neolepadidae > Ashinkailepas > Ashinkailepas kermadecensis. The sequence goes on along the minus strand of JAOTOM010002864.1, from coordinate 106,979 downwards.
TGCTCGGCAGCCTGGGTAAGCGCCCGCATTCGTTCCGACGTTCGTGCCGTGCACACAGAGACGGGCGTCAGCGCACGGATCCTCACCACCGGCCGGCGGCGTGCTCGGTGTATTGCCGGGATGTTCCCGTCTCTGAATGTCCGGGAGCCTCCGATCGGCTGATAACCAGCTCGCAGATAATGGTGTACAGCCAAGGCAACTGACAGTTACAGCCAGCCTCCCGGCAGATTACTGGTTGGATCCTGCCAATATACAGCCAATGCAGCTGACAGTTGCAGCCAGCCTCCCGACAGATGACTAGCTGGATCCCAATAGGGAGACGACCAGGGTATCACGACTATTAGCTAACCCCAGTGATCTGATTTCAAGTAGCCAGAAAATTGCGTCATTGCAAACAGCGGATAACCATTCAGTTCCGATCCTCAGCTAGCTATGGTCTCCTGGCAGACAACTGGCATCACGGCAGCTACATAGCCATGATGTTCTAGCCATCAGGTGATGTTCTAACAGCCACATAGCTAGGGCTTTCTAGCGATCAGATGATGTCCCGACAGCCACATTGCCATATAGTTCTAGCAGTTAGATAATATCCCGACAGCCACATAGCCATGGTGTTCTAGCAGTCAGACGACGTCCCGACAACCACATAGCCATGGCTGTCTGACCGTCAGATGATGTCCAAACAGTCACATCGTCATGGTGTTCTAGCAGTCAGATGATGTCCCGACAGCTACATAGCCATGGTGGTCTGATCGTCAGATGATATCCAGACAGCTACATAGCCATAGTGTTCTAGCAGTCAGATTATGTCCCGACAGCCACATAGCTAGGGCATTCTAGCAGTGAGATGATGCCTCGACAGCCACATAGCCATGGTGGTCTGACTGTCAGATAACCAGGGTGTTTTGACCGTCAGATAACCAGGACACGATGCTGTGCTGTGTATACACCAGCACCGGAACCAGCTACAGCGGAGGCGCCTCCGGCAGTGTCTACGCCTGGGAGGACGGCAAGCTGAGTCGCACCATCAAGGCTCATCGCGGTCCACTCTACTGCATCACCGCACTGCAGGACGTACGGTCCCCTCCATTGTATCACCGCACTAGGGGACGTACGGTCCCCTCTACTGTATCACCGCACTGTAGGACATACGGTCCCCTCTACTGCATCACCGCACTGCAGGACGTACGGTCCCCTCCACTGTATCACCGCACTATAGGACATACGGGCCACTCTACTGCATCACCTCACTGCAGGACGTACGGTCCCCTCTACTGTATCACCGCATTGTAGGGCGTACGGTCCCCTCTTCTGTATCACCGTACTGCAGAACGTACAGTCCACTCTATTGCATCACCTCACTGCAGGACGTACGGTCCCCTCTACTGCATCACCGCACTGCAGGACGTACGGTCCACTCTACTGCATCACCGCACTGCAGGACGTACGGTCCCCTATATTGTGTCATCGCACTGCAGGACGTACGGTCCCCTCTACTGCATCACCGCACTGCAGGACGTACGGTCCCCTCTACTGTATCACCTCACTGCAGGACGTACGATCCCCTCCACTGTATCACCGCGTTGCAGGACGTACGGTCCCCTCTTCTGCATCACCGCACTGCAGGACGTACGGTCCACTCTACTGCATCACCCTACTGCATTACAGCTCTGCAGGACGTACGGTCCCTTCGACTATCACCCGCACTGTCAGGTGGGTCTTTTTACACCCATGAGGTGTTACCGCGACAGCGGAAAACGGTGACGCGTAGCGCCGCAAAATTGTCAGTACCTTTTTTTGGAAAATTTGCGCGTCGGAAGTGCAAATATCAACCTCAGACCATGTAAGGTCATTGAACTAGCTCAGGCCAGAGGACCACCTTCAAACATGTGTGAGGATCGATAACGCATACACATGAATGGGTATTGAAATGAATCATCCTGCGTGAGTGAAATTGGACAGTGTCCCCAACACGTGTATCTCGGTCAGTGACCTGAGGTCACGGCCAATTTTGGCTCATTTTGAGCTAATTTTCTTTTTTTGTGGTATGCATGCTCTTATAACATCATGTCTACCTTGCTATACATGTAGAAGCATCAGGAGAAGTTTCTTATACAATTTGGCTGACCTCCGTCAAGAGGGCTGAGGTCAAGTCACGATAAGTGCGCAATGTGGGCTGAACCTATTTAGACACTGCTAGTTTTTGGTCTATTTCGAGTCTTCATTGCCTATATAGGGTCAGAGTTGCACTCCACGACCAAAGCTACGAAACTATACCGATATTCAATGTTTGTTTTTTTCAAAATGAAAACTCATTTGACAAAATATCAACATTTTTGGTTTCAGAGTTATCTAAAAGTTCAAAATGAACCATTTCCCGACTATTTTCTTCTAGAGCTTTCAGAGTTTAGTACCCCGCTCGGTCGCGTGCAAAGTTTAATTTGGAAGTTAGACGGGGTGGTATTTAATTATCCCCCCGAGACGAGGTGTGGGTATCTGACGGGAGATACGGCGAAGGTTAGTAGCACATGGAGTTAAAAATTGCGATTGCCCGAATCTGATTTTAATTTTTACAAAATGCTCATTTTGATTATGACATTATGAGCTCGCTGCAGAATGAGACCGACTGACATAAGCGAAGGAACTGGGAGCAGAGGGTCATGACGCCACTTTTTGAAGTGGCAGAAGGTGGGATGGCTATGCTAAGTTGTGCCCACTTTTCGAAGAGTACAAGCTGTAGTGAAGTCATCTCGTGTAGACCAGTGATGTCGTCTAGTAGAACGTCTAGTAGAACCGCGCGCCGCGAAATTTCCGGTTCCAAAGTTCGGCGTTACTTTGCACTATATTTGTGCGATTCCAATAAACGGGCGATGCTAATTCAGACAGCTCGCGCAAGCGTACAGATACAGTTTTCAGTCTGTCAGAAGGACAACCGCTCAGCCAAAAGTACAAGTGCCGACAGATAATTTAGACACGCGACTGCCGGCACGACAGGCAGCGATCCGGCGCGTATGAGCGTTCGAACCGGTCTCCCCCGGCTCCGTCCCGACTGGCGAGCCGCAACCCTCGACGTTTGCCAGCTCCGCCGACGGCGATAGGTCATTGGTCAACACTATCATGACGCGCTCGACGGCCGCTGGCCATTTGCGGACTGTCTAAGTTCACGCCCAGGCACATCATGGCCGCCCGGGTGGGCGACCCAGATCGGGGCGTACACTGGAATGTCAGAGCTTTATCTAATCCGGAAGCAGGGCCGCCACTGGACGGCGGCCGGCGTTTCAGGTACCGGCATAACCCCTGATAAGCACATGATAAGCGCATCCTGTCCCGACAGTCGGCAGTGGCTGGATTAGTCACGCGACGTTATATAACTACATATTTTCTAACGAAGGTAGCCTTGATCTAACCATTCTATCTGACCAAATTACAAAGCTCGTGACGTCATCAGTGGGACATCATTTTGAACGTGTTTCGTAACTTAAGCTATTACTTGATCAACGCTTGGATATATTTGAGAATTTCCCTCAGGTGAAAGCAAACTTTGTAATTGCAGAATTTTATTTGAACTTCATTTGGATATGTAACGTCCAATTTGTATACCGAATGTTCAAATTGGTAAGCTAACATGTGCATTCAGGATTTTTTTTCTTGCACTTCTCATGCTGCACCCTTCCTCTGCTCAACCATTCATTTTCGTTCTCCCAACACTTTTCCTAGATGTTTTCGACTATGTTGGCTGTCACTGCACTATTGTAGCACTCCATGCTTTGTCTCTGCTGGCACTATTCATCATGAGATCATTGTGCAACGTTTTATGTAGTAGGTGTTCATACGCTTAAATTCATGGAACAATTTGGAAGTAGCTTCGATCACACGAACGGAGTAGGAATGAAATGAAGTAGAATCATCGCTCAATGTTGGAGAACGTTAGCCTTTAACCCTGCTGCTGCATATAATGAATTCATGTGAACATTAGTTTCCTACTACTCTGATCTCTTTTTGCCCTGCTTCAGAAAATGATACACTTGCAGATGCTGATCTTTGTTTTGAAGAGTTATAGGAGTCATTTATATGCTACGCTATAGTATTTCTGACTGCGATTCAAATAACCGCTAATGCAGTGTATCACAACTTACCAAATTTGCTTCAGGGGTACCTAACCGGCGGCCAAGACGGCTACATCTGTATTTGGGACCAGGACTTCCTCCGGTGCTTGAAGATTTATCCCATCAGCAATGCCTACGTCACGGGCAGCGAGGTGACCTTGACATCGGACAATCCCTCTATTCGCGCCTGCGCCATGGGAGAAGGTCGCATCGTGGCTGGCACGCAGAAGGGCGAGATCATCGAGGTGGCCCAAGATGGCTCCATCTGCGTTCTCATGTCGGTTAGTCGATCGGGGATGTTAATATCTGCACCGATGTCGTGATGACCCCCACCGTCATCCAGCGTGGGCATAAGCATGCGTGTGGGATCATTTCGGTTATCCAGCTATATGCTATCCATTATGGGATGGCATGAGTTGCTATGTATATAACAAGTCAAATTAATCAGGTGCTATGCGATTTAAAACTGTACAACTTATTCTAAAGGAAGTGGAAATGGCAAGACCGACACACAAACATTAGGCGTTACCAGGTAAATCCACTCCTCCTTTTGACACGACTTGCGACTACCGGTGACCTCTGGTCCGGTTCTATGGCCGGGTCACGTGACAACAGAGCAGCACCGCGGTTGACACCCGGCAGGGCCACGGTCGCGGCGAGGTGTGGGGTCTGGCGGCGCATCCCACCACGCTGGAGTTCACCACCGTCAGCGACGACCGCACCCTGCGCGTCTGGAGCAGGGGCGACGGGCAGCACGTGCACGTCGTCCAGCTGCGTAAGGCCGGCCGCAGTGTGGACTACAGCTCGGACGCCAGCTGTCTGGCCGTCGGCTTCCTCGATGGTGAGGCGTGACGTCATCAGGGGCGGGTCCGGTCGAGACTGGTGCTGATTAATGAGTACTTCTTCGTACTGCATTATGTGTATACTGCACTCTAAGTTATATATATAATATATATATATATATATATATATATATATATATATATATATATATATATATATATATATATATATATATATATATATATATGTATATATATATATATATATATATATATATATATATATATATATATATATATATATATATATATGTATATATATATATATATATATATATATATATATATATATATATATATATATATATATATATATAAAATATACTTGTGTGCAGTGGTGTGGGTATGTGTCTTGGCATACGCCTATGTCATTGGTCGGGGACAGCGTCGGGAGATTTATGGATAGCACATGAAACTGCCAAGCCATCTAGGTTCGCCAACTACTGGCGTAGCTTTGAAGACAGCAGGCAATGAGAAACAGCCTGCCTCCGTCACATCCTGTTGCTCCGTTCCTCATCAGGGAAAGTCAATTTTTTTTTCAGCGAATGCCAGTCAACAGTGCACCTCCGCAGCCCGTCATGCGGTATGCAAGGGCATGCAGACGGCCGAAAAATAGTTGTAGGCAGTACAAGACAAGTCTATCTTGAGTTCATTGTTTTCATGCAACGCCGGTAGGATTCACAGTTGAGATTCTCGAAAAGCTGAAGGGACATGGCTCTCGTACGCCCTCCTCCCTCTGGTCCTAAACCCGTGTCTCCACCAGCGATACATCCCCAGCCTGCACCGTACTTCTGCAGGGGTCCTCAGTCCGACACATAGCGCGCTTCGGCACTGTCAGTTTATCATTCTATCTTACCGTCTCATCCTGTACCGTACCGCACCTCCGCAGGGAGCGTCAGCCTGTACCGTACCGCACCTCCGCAGGGAGCGTCAGCCTGTACCGTACCGCACCTCCGCAGGGAGCGTCAGCCTGTACCGTACCGCACCTTCACAGGGAGCGTCAGCCTGTACCGTACCGCACCTCCGCAGGGAGCGTCAGCCTGTACCGTACCGCACCCCGCAGGGAGCGTCAGCCTGTACCGTACCGCACCTCGGCAGGGAGCGTCAGCCTGTACCGTACCGCACCTCCGCAGGGAGCGTCAGCCTGTACCGTACCGCACCTCCGCAGGGAGCGTCAGCCTGTACCGTACCGCACCTCGGCAGGGAGCGTCAGCCTGTACCGTACCGCACCTCCGCAGGGAGCGTCAGCCTGTACCGTACCGCACCTCCGCAGGGAGCGTCAGCCTGTACCGTACCGCACCTCGGCAGGGAGCGTCAGCCTGTACGCGGCCGACTCGCTGCTGCGCGCCTACTCGGTGCACCACCGCGACTCTCAGATCTCTGACGTGAAGTTCTCGCCGGGAGCTGTGCGCGGCCGCGGCTTCCTGGCGGCCGCCTCGCACGACGACGTGGTCGACCTGTACCACTGGACCGGCGAGGGCCAGCTGCGCCGGGTGGCCGTCTGCAAGGACGCCTCCAGCTACATCTCGCACGTCGACTGGCTCGCGGACGGCCGGCTCATCCGCAGCAACTCAGGTCAGAACAGCTCCATCCACAGCAGCACAGGTCAGAACAGCTCCATCCACCGCAACTCAGGTCAGAACGGCTCCACCCACAGCAGCTCAGGTCAGAGAAGCTCCATCCACAGCAACTCAGGTCAGGGAAGCTCCACCCACGGCAACTCAGGTCAGAACAGCTCCACCCACGACAACTCAGGTCAGAACAGCTCTACCCACAACAGCACAGGTCAGAGAAGCTCCACCCACAGCAGCTCAGGTCAGAACGGCTCCACCCCCGGCAACTCAGGTCAGAACGGCTCCACCCACGGCAACTCAGGTCAGAACAGCTCCACCCACAGCAACTCAGGTCAGATCGGCTCAATTCACAGCAACTCAGGCTAATCCACAGTAAAATTATGCTACACCACCGTCAGCTATATCTAATTGTGACTGTGACTGTGACTGTGACTGTGACTGTAACTGTGTGATTGTGACTGTGACTGTGACTGTGACTGTGACTGTGACTGTGTGACTGTGTGACTGTGTGAGTGTGTGACTGTGTGACTGTAGATGTGTGAATGGAATTGTGCGACTGTGTGACTGTGTGACTGTAGATGTGTGAATGGAATTGTGCGACTGTGTGACTGTGTGACTGTGACTGTGGTTATGTGACTATGACTGTGACTGTGTGACTGTGACTGTGTGACTGTGACTGTGTGACTGTGACTGTGTGACTGTGACTGTGTGACTGTGACTGTGTGACTGTGACTGTGTGACTGTGACTGTGTGACTGTGACTGTGTGACTGTGACTGTGTGACTGTGACTGTGTGACTGTGACTGTGTGACTGTGACTGTGTGACTGTGACTGTGACTGTGACTGTGACTGTGACTGTGTGACTGTGACTGTGTGACTGTGTGACTGTGTGACTGTGTGACTGTATGAGTGTGTGACTGTGTGATTGTGTGACGGTGTGACTGTGTGACTGTGACTGTGTGACTGTGACTGTGTGACTGTGACTGTGTGACTGTGACTGTGTGACTGTGTGACTGTGTGACTGTAACTGTGTGACTGTGTGACTGTGACTGTGTGACTGTGTGACTGTGTGACTGTGACTGTGTGACTGTGACTGTGTGACTGTGACTGTGTGACTGTGACTGTGTGACTGTGACTGTGTGACTGTGACTGTGTGACTGTGACTGTGTGACTGTGACTGTGTGACTGTGTGACTGTGTGACTGTGACTGTGTGACTGTGTGACTGTGTGACTGTGACTGTGTGACTGTGACTGTGTGACTGTGACTGTGTGACTGTGACTGCGTGACTGTGACTGTGTGACTGTGTGACTGTGTGACTGTGTGACTGTAACTGTGTGACTGTGTGACTGTGACTGCGTTACTATGTGTCCGCCGATAGGAGCCGGCGAGGTGCTGTACTACAACTGTATCCGCCGACAGGAGGTGCTGTACTACAACTGTATCCGCCGACAGGAGGTGCTGTACTACGACTGTGTCCGCCGACAGGAGCCGGCGAGGTGCTGTACTACGACTGTGTCCGCCGACAGGAGCCGGCGAGGTGCTGTACTACGACTGTGTCCGCCGACAGGAGGTGCTGTACTACGACTGTGTCCGCCGACAGGAGCCGGCGAGGTGCTGTACTACGACTGTGTCCGCCGACAGGAGGTGCTGTACTACGACTGTGTCCGCCGACAGGAGCCGGCGAGGTGCTGTACTACGACTGTGTCCGCCGACAGGAGCCGGCGAGGTGCTGTACTACGACTGTGTCCGCCGACAGGAGCCGGCGAGGTGCTGTACTACGACTGTGTCCGCCAACAGGAGCCGGCGAGGTGCTGTACTACGACTGTGTCCGCCGACAGGAGCCGGCGAGGTGCTGTACTACGACTGTGTCCGCCGACAGGAGCCGGCGAGGTGCTGTACTACGACTGTGTCCGCCGACAGGAGCCGGCGAGGTGCTGTACTACGACTGTGTCCGCCAACAGGAGCCGGCGAGGTGCTGTACTACAACTGTGTCCGCCAACAGGAGCCGGCGAGGTGCTGTACTACGACTGTGTCCGCCGACAGGAGCCGGCGAGGTGCTGTACTACAACTGTGTCCGCCGACAGGAGCCGGCGAGGTGCTGTACTACGACTGTGTCCGCCGACAGGAGCCGGCGAGGTGCTGTACTACGACTGTGTCCGCCGACAGGAGCCGGCGAGGTGCTGTACTACGACTGTTGTCCGCCGACAGGAGCCGGCGAGGTGCTGTACTACAACTGTGTCCGTCGACAGGAGCCGGCGAGGTGCTGTACTACGACTGTGTCCGCCAACAGGAGCCGGCGAGGTGCTGTACTACGACTGTGTCCGCCGACAGGAGCCGGCGAGGTGCTGTACTACAACTGTGTCCGCCAACAGGAGCCGGCGAGGTGCTGTACTACGACTGTGTCCGCCGACAGGAGCCGGCGAGGTGCTGTACTACGACTGTGTCCGCCGACAGTAGCCGGCGAGGTGCTGTACTACGACTGTGTCCACCGACAGGAGCCGGCGAGGTGCTGTACTACGACTGTGTCCGCCGACAGGAGCCGGCGAGGTGCTGTACTACACACAATGTGTCCGCCGACAGGAGCCGGCGAGGTGCTGTACTACGACTGTGTCCGCCGACAGGAGCCGGCGAGGTGCTGTACTACAACTGTGTCCGTCGACAGGAGCCGGCGAGGTGCTGTACTACGACTGTGTCCGCCGACAGGAGCCGACGAGGTGCTGTACTACAACTGTGTCCGCCGACAGGAGCCGGCGAGGTGCTGTACCTACAGAGCCTGTGTACTAATGTGCCGCCGACAGGAGCCGGCGAGGTGCTGTACTACGACTGTGTCCGCCGACAGGAGCCGGCGAGGTGCTGTACTACGACTGTGTCCGCCGACAGGAGCCGGCGAGGTGCTGTACTACGACTGTGTCCGCCGACAGGAGCCGGCGAGGTGCTGTACTACGACTGTGTCCGCCGACAGGAGCCGGCGAGGTGCTGTACTACGACTGTGTCCGCCGACAGGAGCCGGCGAGGTGCTGTACTACGACTGTGTCCGTCGACAGGAGCCGGCGAGGTGCTGTACTACAACTGTGTCCGCCGACAGGAGCCGGCGAGGTGCTGTACTACGACTGTGTCCGCCGACAGGAGCCGGCGAGGTGCTGTACTACGACTGTGTCCGCCGACAGGAGCCGGCGAGGTGCTGTACTACAACTGTGTCCGCCGACAGGAGCCGGCGAGGTGCTGTACTACAACTGTGTCCGCCGACAGGAGCCGGCGAGGTGCTGTACTACAACTGTGTCCGCCGACAGGAGCCGGCGAGGTGCTGTACTACGACTGCCCGTCCGGCCGGCGCCAGCTCGTCTCGGCCGCCATGGAGCCGCTGCTGCAGTGGCACACGGACACGTGTGTGCTGGGCCCGCGCGTGGCCGGCGTCTGGGCCGCCGAGGATGACCTGACCGACATCAACGCTCTGCACCGCTCGCCGGACGGCAGCGTCGTGGCCACGGCCTGCGACGACGACGGACTCATCAAGCTGTTCCGGTACCCGGCACAGGCAGGTGGCGACATCTGTTCCGGAACCGGCACAGGCAGGTGGCGACATCTGTTCCGGAACTCGGTACAGACAGGTGGCGACATCTGTGGTAGGCTGTTCTGGTACCCGGTACAGGCAGGTGGCGACATCTGTGGCAGGCTGTTCTGGTACCCGGCGCAGGCAGGTGGCGACATCTGTGGCAGGCTGTTCCGGTACCCGGCGCAGGCAGGTGGCGACATCTGTGGCAGGCTGTTCTGGTACCCGGCGCAGGCAGGTGGCGACATCTGTGGCAGGCTGTTCCGGTACCCGGCACAGGCAGGTGGCGACATCTGTTCCGGAACTCGGTACAGACAGGTGGCGACATCTGTGGTAGGCTGTTCTGGTACCCGGTACAGGCAGGTGGCGACATCTGTGGCAGGCTGTTCTGGTACCCGGCGCAGGCAGGTGGCGACATCTGTTCCGGTACCCGGCATAGGCAGGTGGCGACATCTGTGGCAGGTTGACGCCACTGATTGTGCAGTGGCCGACACAGCAGTCTCCTGAAGGTGTGCTAAGCGCCGTGGGCTAGGGTTTGTGTGGCGGTAGATGACATGTGTCATTGCTCAGCAGGTGGAATTTACCGGTTTCATTTGACGAATATCGTAGCCTTGCACGCAAAAAGTGAAGGCCGCTTATGTGCACCTTGCTCACGCCACCCGCTTTTCCTGCCAGCTTAGCAGACTTTTCCCCAGCTGACATCTCATCACCAGCAATTGCGTGGTATTCCACAATAATAAACCACCATCATAACCACCTCGAGATGAAGTCAGAGTAATATAAATCAGTCATTTCCGATCAGCGAACAATGCTTGAGGTTGGTAAGCTAGATTATAGCGAACCATGAAAGAAAGTGAAAATCAAAGGGGTTTGCTAACGATGTAAAGCCGTAGGCAATCCCAAAGCTAACTTCATAGTGGGCGTACTCGCGTATTCATGCAACAAAGTTCTTGTTACAAAGTTCGTATGAAGTGATTAGCACATCAATGTTAACATACAGACGAAATCCGTACCAGGGGAAGCTTTCGGTTTAACGGAACTCAGCTTGTGATTGTTGGACAACTAAAAAAGAACCTCCTCCTGGAAAGGCTTAACCAAACAAGATAAAGCAGAAAACCCAACGAACAAATCAAGTGCAACGATATAAGTAGATTGCAAACATTTATCTTCATATTAGTCCCGAACTATTCAAAGCAACCACAGATGTTTTCATGCCGAAACTAGTTCAACTGCTGTTCAGATTACCGAAGGAGAAGTGGTGTCGAGGGACGTGCTGACCACCGCCCTACTGACTCGGTCGGCAGGAGAAGCGGTGTCGGGGCTGTGCTGACCACTGCCCAACTGACTCGGCCGGCAGGAGAAGCAGTGTCACGTGCTGACCACTGCCCAACTGACTCGGCCGACAGGAGAAGCGGTGTCACGTGCTGACCACTGCCCAACTGACTCGGCCGGCAGGAGAAGCGGTGTCACGTGCTGACCACTGCCCAACTGACTCGGCCGGCAGGAGAAGCGATGTCACGTGCTGACCACTGCCCAACTGACTCGGCTGGCAGGAGAAGCGGTGTCACGTGCTGACCACTGCCCAACTGACTCGGCCGGCAGGAGAAGCGGTGTCGGGGCCGTGCTGACCACTGCCCAACTGACTCGGCCGGCAGGAGAAGCGGTGTCGGGGCCGTGCTGACCACTGCCCAACTGACTCGACCGGCAGGAGAAGCGGTGTCGGTTCCGAAAGTACGCCGGCCACAGCAGCCACGTGACCTGCGTCCGCTGGAGCTACGACGGCCAGTACCTGATGTCGGTGGGTGGGGCCGACTGCGGCGTGCTGGTGTGGCAGCGCGTGCACACAGCCGAGTACGTGGCCGGCTACACCAACCCACTGGACGATGACTCTGGCGACGACCTCACCGTGTACGACCTAGGTGTGTGCTACTAGCCTCCACAGCATCGGCCTGTGGGGCTTCCACCGTCCAAGGCATCGGTATATGAGTCTTTCGCCGTCCATAGCATCGGTACGTGAGTCTTCCACCGTCCATGGCATCGGAATGTGTGTCTTTCACCGTGCGTGGCATCGGCATGTGAGTATTTTGCCGTCCATGGCATCGACATGTGAGTATTTTTCCGTCCATAGCATCGGAATGCGAGGCTTTCGTCGTCTATGGCATCGGTATGTGAGTCCTTCACCGTCCATGATATCGGTATGTGAGTCTTGCGCCGTCCATGATATCGGTATATGAGTCCTTCACCGTCCATGGCATCGATAAGCGGGCCTTTCACCGTCCAAAACATCGGTATGTGAGTCTTTCACCGTCCATGGCATCGGTATGTTAATTCATGACATCGGTGTGTGCTGCTCTGACCCTTCTCACCCCGATGGTGAGCTTCTCACCTTCTGTAGCTTCGGTGTATGAGGTTCAAGTCGTCTTCAACCTCGGTGTATGAGGCTCGCTGTCTTCACGGTCATGGTGTATGATATTCTCGTTGCATGCAACCTTGGTGGATAACATTGTTTGTTGCTGTTCACAGTCTCTGCGATTTGAGGTCCTCAATTCCCACCTCTGTATCATTGTGCGTACTAGGGGTGGATATTGTATGAGATAGCAGAGGCGGCATAGGCGGGTATTACCACTGTGTTCAGCAGAAGCAGATATTGGTATTTCTGACTCCGACAGGGACGGCTGTTGTTACCACCGGGCTCGACAGAAGTGGCTGTTGTTACCACTATGCCCGACAAATGCGGATGTTGTCACCACCGTCTCCGACAGAGGCGGCTGTTGTTACCACTGTGTCCGGTAGAAGCGGATGTTGTTACCACTGTGTCCGACAGAAGCGGCTGTCGTTACCACCATGTCCGACAGAGGCGGCTGCTGTCACGGCTGTTGTTACCACCGTGTCCGACAGAGGCGGTTGTTGTTACCACCGTACCCGACAGAGGCGCCTGTTGTTACCACTGTGTCCGACAGAGGCGGCTGTTGTTACCACCGTGTCCGACAGAGGCGGCTGTTGTTACCACCGTGTCCGACAGAGGCGGCTGTTGTTACCACCGTGTCCGACAGAGGCGGCTGCTGTTACCACCGTACCCGACAGAGGCGGCTGTTGTTACCACCGTACCCGACAGAGGCGGCTGTTGTTACCACCGTGTCCGACGGAGGCGGATGTTTTACCACTGTGTCCGACAGAGGCGGCTGTTGTTACCACCGTGTCTGGCAGAAGCGGCTGTTGTTGCCACCGTGTCCGACAAAGGCGGCTGTTGTCACCACCGTGTCCGAGGAGGCGGTTGCTGTCACCACCGTGTCCGACAGAGGCGGTGTTTTACACGTGTCCGACAGAGGCGCTGTGTTACCACCGTGTCCGACAGAGGCGGCTGCTGTTACCACCGTGTCCGACAGAGGCGGCTGTTGTTACCACCGTGTCCGACAGAGGCGGCTGTTGTTACCACCGTGTCCGACAAAGGCGGCTGTTGGTACCACCGTGTCCGACAGAGGCGGCTGTTGTTACCACCGTGTCCGACAGAGGCGGCTGTTGTTACCACCGTGTCCGACAGAGGCGGCCGCCTTCACTGGTGCACCGTCGGCCGACAAGGAAGCTGGCGGTGCTGAGCGGCCCGTCCACGTTCGGGGACCGGGAGTGACGGCGCTCCTCACACAAGGCGGCGAGGCGTACGTGGTCGTCACCAGCTCCAGCATCGTCGGCTACAACATCAGTGAAGGTTCGATGTCCGGGGGCGCGTTGTGGCTTCGCTTGACCTGGCACGTCAGGCGCAGCCAGTTGTGCTGCATGGGAAAGCTGTCACCAACGCCTCTTGTCTTCGATAAGCTGTGTATGTACAAGGATAAGCGACTGTGTATAACGATGCACATATCCCTTAGTCAGCCGCATCATACGATTGTTTGTTTGGAGGAAAGATCACTTTAAATGAGCATAATCGAAGGAGAAACAAGAAAAAGCTGATGCCATGAATAGATTTGACTGGCACTGAAGTGATGCCGGAACATTCGAAGGCCACGGAACAGCCTTCGATGCACATACAATGGTGCTCAGTGAACAATTCCGTGGCACACGAGGTGTCAAAGTATTGATGTTGCCGAGCTTTTCATCGGCTTGAAGGGTCATTGGTATCGGCATAGCACAGGGTCCCGGCTTCCGAATGTGTAATCCAGGCGCAGGGCGCGGTCGCGAGCCTGACTTGAGTCCGTTCTCAGGGAGCCAGCTGCTGGGCATCCAGCAGGACGCGCCCGTCCTGACCTGCGCTGCTGTGGCGGCGCACAACCAGCGTCTGCTGGCCGTGGCCGAGGCCGACTCGGGCTGCTCCGTCTCGGTGATCGACACGGCTCCGTCGGCCGGCACGCTGGCCATGCTGATGGTGATCATAGTGACCACGCTGGTGGTGACCATGGTGACCATGCTGATGGCGATCATGGTGACCATGATGCTGATGGTGATCATAGTGACCATGCTGATGGTGATCATAGTGACCAGTGCGCTGTAGTTCGTATGATGTGCTGCAGCACTAACAGTTATACAGTGCGACACGGCCAACAGTCAGACAGTACACCACCGCCAATAGTTAGACGGTACACCACTGCCAACAGTTAGACAGTACACCACCGCCAACACTACCGCCAACAGTAGACGCCAACACCACCGCCAACAGTCAGACAGTACACCACCGCCAACAGTCAGACAGTACACCACCGCCAACACCACCGCCAACAGTCAGACAGTACACCACCGCCGACACTACCGCCAACAGTCAGACAGTACACCACCGCCAATAGTTAGACGGTACACCACTGCCAACAGTTAGACAGTACACCACCCCAACACTACCGTCAGACAGTACACCCCAACACCACCGCCAACAGTCAGACAGTACACCACCGCCAACAGTCAGACAGTACACCACCGCCGACACTACCGCCAACAGTCAGACAGTACACCACCGCCAACAGTCAGACAGTACACCACCGCCAACAGTCAGACAGTACACCACCGCCAACAGTTAGACAGTACACTACCGCCAACACTACCGCCAACAGTCAGGCAGTACACCACCGCCAACACTACCGCCAACAGTCAGACAGTACACCACCGCCAACACCACCGCCAACAGTCAGACAGTACACCACCGCCAACACTACCGCCAACAGTCAGACAGTACACCACCGCCAACAGTCAGACAGTACACCACCGCCAACACTACCGTCAGACAGTACACCACCGCCAACACCACCGCCAACAGTCAGACAGTACACCACCGCCAACAGTCAGACAGTACCCCCGCCACACTACCGCCAACAGTCAGACAGTACACCACCGCCAACAGTCAGACAGTACACCACCGCCAACACTACCGCCAACAGTCAGACAGTACACCACCGCCAACAGTCAAACAGTACACCACCGCCGACACTACCGCCAGCAGTCAGACAGTACACCACCGACAACAGTTAGACAGTACACCACCGCCAACACCACCGCCAACAGTCAGACAGTACACCACCGCCAACACTACCGCCAACAGTCAGACAGTACACCACCGCCAACAGTCAGACAGTACACCACCGCCAACACTACCGCCAACAGTCAGACAGTACACCACCGCCAACAATCAGACAGTGCATCACCGCCAACACTACCGCCAACAGTCAGACAGTGCACCACCGCCAACAGTCAGACAGTGCACCACCGCCAACAGTCAGACAGTACACCACCGCAAACAGTCAGACAGTGCGACACCGTCAACAGTCAGAGAGTGCGACACCGCGAACAGTTTGACAGTGCACCACCATCAACAAACTTATGTCGCAGCTCCGTCAGTAACTAAAGGACGCAGCACCATCCGGAGCCAGCATGTGAGGTGTATACATTGGTTGGTGCATTTGCGGCTATTAGCATTCAGGCAACACGCACATAGCGAACGATGGGTATTGCTATGCACCGTTCTTGAAGAGGCTAGGACGTGTCACTCGAATGTGCTATAGGCTGTAGTGTAGGTGATGTATCATCCTGGAAGGTAATATTTTAAGGTAGAAGACCACGACATTGCATTGTAGGTGGCCGGAAGGAGCTGTAGGTGCATACAGACGTGCTCAGATGTCTCGTGGTACTTATCGTCCGCCATCTAGGTCGAGATTATCAATGGTGAATCATGTCTTCGGCTTGTTGGCCCCCAGACGCCCAACTCATCCACGGAGAGGATATTCTATCTCCGCTTCTCCCAGAGTGGACGATTCCTTCTCTGCTGCATACATAGGCCCGGCCAGTACCTTCTACGTGTATGGAATTGGATGAAAGGTCAGCTAAGCACATCTGTCAGTCCACTAGCCCGTCTGTGCAGAAATAGCATGCATCTCATAAATCCCATAAGTGGGCCCACTAGCGCCTACTTGTAACGGAAAGCATGTCATTATCGATGAAAAATTGCGGCTTTTGTTCTCAAAGGCGGAAAGGTTACATGTGGCCCACAGATTCTCATCAACGACCATTTTATTAGCAAATATCACTACACTACCACGCCACCGGGCGTGCAATCCGTGACCAGCGCTGGGAGGAGGGCTACCCGGCTCCCATAGCCAGCATAAGGCGCCGTGGGTGGCGCTGGGTGAGCGAGAATAGATAGGGGATGGCCCTATCGGACTCCAATTGATGCAGGTACAATACTGGATGCCATTTCGCGACAGGAGATTTGGGGACCGACGACAGCTGTGTTCTTTGGGCAACCCACGAGAATATACGTCCAATTTTCGATGAATTGAAGGAATTTCAGAACTAATTATGACATATATCGACAAATTGTCACAGGGAATTCCAATTTGATATGCCTGCACCATTTTTCGGCACAGGAGCCAGGTTGCGGAAGTGTTACCTCAAATTTCGGCATATCGACATTGTAATACGATCCACTGCAGCCGCAATTGGTTGCAACCTTGCCAAAATCTGTCTGAGCGACTGAATACGGTGTACGCATCTCAAACACAAATCGGTGACGTTGATTGTAAACCTAGCTGAGTACCACGCTGCATAGCGGTCTTTGTCTGCCTCACAATCTTCCTGCTCAGCTCATGCCCCATACAACCGTTAAGCGCGGCACCCTCCGTCGGAGTGACGCTGGTACGCAGTCTCGTGGCCCCGAGGCGCGTGGGTCACGTGATGTCACTATATAATCGCGCGAGCTGCGGCTGGCTGGCTTCCTCAGGCCTGTCATCTGGACTGACATCAACCAGGTTCCTCCGCGAAATATTTTCGTTGAACACAAAATGCGTGCACATCGAGGAAATAGCGCGGTAAAAACTGACAACAAATACAAAATCAAGAGGCCAGATCTAATTTTCGTGGATGCATTCGAAGTTGAAAGGATGAAGCAACAAAAGAAGAAGACATATTAAGATGTCGAAAGCGTGACGGTCGGCCCGGACCGAATCACAGGCCACACGGACTTCGTGCGTATACAATACACAATCTCCCGTGCATGTGCGATACATGGGAGTAGACTCCTCCGTTCTTCGCACTCGCTCATGATAATTACTGCTCGTAAAGATCATGATCTTAACCATCATGCGCATGTTAACGTAGCAATGGCCTTGATACTTAATTTTCCGGCAAATGAGAACACCATTCCCCATGAATGGCATGTATTATCGCTGCCCAGCATTGACACGTTCCCTGAATGATCGACAGCCGTCCAACTGGCTTCGACCGAAGTGAACGGAACTCTGCTGCAGGCTGACTTCTCTCCCACCGACGATCTGAACATCACAGTGATATGTGCCAAACAGGTGAGACATGTGCACAACCCACGTGCCGTACCTTGTCACGACGCATCAGGCAGCCCGTCAGGCAACGCTGCCGCCATCTACAGCACCGTCCACCAGCTGCTGACCGACTGAGTTCAGCCGGGGCTTCTGCAGCTTCACTGACAGGCCACTGCTTCACTGCAGCCACTGCTGTTCAGCAGGTACAGCTGCAGCACCACTGACCGACAAGTGCCACTGCTGTTCACCAGGCACAGCTGCAGCGCTACCGACCGACTAGTGCCACTGCTGTTCAGCAGGCACAGCTGTAGCGCCACTGACCGACTAGTGCCACTGCTGTTCACCAGGCACAGCTGCAGCGCTACCGACCGACTAGTGCACTGCTGTTCAGCAGGTACAGCTGCAGCTTCACTGACCGACTAGTGCCACTGCTGTTCAGCAGGTACGGCTGCAGCTTCACTGACCGACTAGTGCCACTGCTGTTCAGCAGGTACGGCTGCAGCTTCACTGACCGACTAGTGTCACTGCTGTTCAGCAGGTACAGATGCAGCACCACTGACCGACTAGTGTCACTGCTGTTCAGCAGGTACAGATGCAGCACCACTGAGTGACTAGTGCCACTGCTGTTCAGCAGGTACAGCTGCAGCTTCACTGACCGACTAGTGCCACTGCTGTTCACCAGGCACAACTGCAGCGCTACTGACCGATTAGTGTCACTGCTGTTCAGCAGGTACAGATGCAGCACCACTGACCGACTAGTGTCACTGCTGTTCAGCAGGTACAGATGCAGCACCACTGAGCGAGTGCTAAACATTTGGTGCATCGGCGCAGCCTCCGCCCAGCTGGTGCGAAGGCAATTTCGTGGTTTTCTAGCCGTTTTGTAGTTTGTAGCCTAGATGTTGATACAGCTATTTTAGTTTGCTAACTAACGGCTGGTTTATTGTTCCCAGCCTTCCACCATCCTGGGCTGCTTTTGATGCGTTGATGCAGCTGATGTAGCTGGTGACAGCTGATGTAGCTGGTGCAGCTGATGACAAGCTGATGCATCTAGCTGCGCTCCTATCGGCTGACCTGTCGCAACTTTTTGACTATGTTTCCAATTATCCATGCGTATGTATATAATTATTTGTGAAATACTCGTAGGGCCACTATTTACCATTGCAGATTTACTATTGCCATTACATTTACCATCATCATTACTATTTACCATTACCATTACTATTTATAATTACCATTACTATTTATCATTACCATTACTATTTACCATTACCATTTACCATTGCCATTACAATTTACCATTAACATTTACCATTGCCATTACCATTTACCATTGCCATTACTATTTAGCATTACCATTACTATTTACTATTACCATTATCAGTGCAAGTACCGGGTTGGTGGTACTTGGAGATTTCTAGCTTGGACATCAGCATTGGTAGCCACTGGTTATCAGAAGTTACCAGAAGATGCTTATTCCATGTCGCTGTGAAAGCCATAGCAGCATCTAAGTGCAAGAGCACCACACACCTTTTAGCTGCTCCACTCTTGGTGCATGTGGTACTAACTAGCTCATCAGCTTGATCTGGTGCATGGTGTTTGTTCACAGGTGTTGTTCGGCAAGATAGTTGGTGCCGCTGTGCAGCTGCAGAAGGGGTATGTGCCGCAGAAGAAGAAGAGCTCAGATCGCAGGTTCCTCTGTGTCGCCTGTGGACCGGTAAATAACGCAAGAAATGACCATAAATATCTCACAAATGACAAAGGCAGGGTCCCGAGAAAAGAACTTTGGTAGACGAGTGGGTCATATGCTTCACATTTCGTCTTTCGCATGTTTTTAAAAACACATAGAATCAGGGCAATTGTTCTTAACAAGGTCTTTATGAAGAATAATTGAACATTCACAAACTTCAGCATCTCTAGTGGGAACTGTTTCGAAGTAGAATAACTCACTTGGCAAAATCCTACCCCGCAAGGGAATTGGGTTAATGTAATTCTGATCGACCCTGGTTGTATGGAGTCAGTTTCCCGTATCAGTTATATTTAGGGTGTATCTCAGAATATCTCCGGAGAGTTGCAGTGGGCTCTATCGGCACATTGACCACTTTTACGGTGCCAGAAGTTACGCAGTCGGTTTGGTTTCACGCTGGGACCCCCTTTGCAATTGCATATCAGCAAGCTGATATGCAATTCTGACTGGCATTTCACTGTGGATGAGGTGAACTCTTCTCCCTCTGAGGCATTGGAAGCCATTGCTATGCAACAGAAGCTTCCAATAGTAGATGCAGGCCTCATGGCCAGGAGAACTCTACCAAATAATTGACATGGAACTGAGGCTTTCCAAACATCTGGAAAAATTGCGCGGTGGCAGCGGACTCCGCTTCTTATACTACCCAATGCAAGACGGCGGGCATTGCAAGGGAGGTCTTCTAGGTCACATTGCACGGCGTTGTGCATTTTGGTTTACTCGGAAATTATTACGCAAAAGTCGATCCCTGTATTACCTGAAATCCAATATGTTCGGACACCAAATGCCAGCGGGAAAATTGAGTGGCTAAAAATGTTCGTTTGCTTCCAATTTCCGCGAAAAAGAGCACCCTGTGCGTCGGCTGTCTGGTCGCCAGTTGCGCGCGGGTAAAGTGATGGCTTTTGCTCCTGACCTTGGAGCGCAAATGAAAAGGTGCATCGAAATTAATTGTGCAGTGATGAAAGTAGTGTTATCTATTCTCTGATGGCCGCCGAGTACTACTACGTCCTGTTCGCTTTTGCCACATAAGCTCACCAGGAAGCCACTGCCGTACACTATTTAGTCAGCTATGCTGCTAGATCATTCAGCTACTTACGCAAATATTGGATTCAAATCTATTGGAGCACAACTAATCACTTTCACAACAAACATCCCGATAGACGGTGAAAGCACATTTCACAATGGCACGCCTAATGTGTTCCCGAACGTTTCCGTTGGTCGCCGCTTCCGTAGAAGTCCACTGCTTGGCTGCAGCAGGCGCTGTCCGCGCCGCTGTGTAGCCGGGCGATGAGTGCCGCTGTGTAGCCGGCCGGTGAGCGCCGCTGTGTAGCCGGCCGGTGAGTGCCGGTGTGTAGCCGGTCGGTGAGTGCCGCTGTGTAGTCGGCCGCTGTGTAGCCGGCCGGTGAGCGCCGCTGTGTAGCCGGCCGGTAAGTGCCGCTGTGTAGTCGGCCGCTGTGTAGCCGGCCGGTGAGCGCCGCTGTGTAGCCGGCCGGTAAGTGCCGCTGTGTAGCCGGCCGGTGAGTGCCGCTGTGTAAACGGGCGATGAGTGCCGCTGTGTAGCCGGCCGGTGGGTGCCGCTGTGTAGCCGGTCGGTGAGTGCCGCTGTGTAGCCGGTCGGTGAGTGCCGCTGTGCAGCCGGCCGCTGTGTAGCCGGTCGATGAGCGCCGCTGTGTTGCCGGTCGATGAGTGCCGCTGTGCAGCCGGCCAGTGAGCGCCGCTGTGATCCTCCGGCAGGAGAACATCTCGTACACGGGCACCAGCGACGGCCGCCTGCTGGTGTGGAAGGGCCCCATCATGACGCAGGTGGTGGACGTGACGCAGCACGGGCCGGTCACGGCGGTGGTGGTCAACAAGGCCGGCAGCGCGCTGGTCACCGCCGTCAGGAGCGTCAAAAAGTGCGTCACCGCAGGCCGCGCGTCGCCACAGCGCTGCGGCATCTCGTAGGCATCCGACAGGCAATGTGCGACTTCTGACACTGGAAGCAATCGAAGGAGTGTTGGTACTGGGCACCGGCACTTGGGCTGATACGCATTAGACCATTTCAACATTACATTTGGGCTTCTATAATTTCATTCTGCAATATGTATGCCAAGCCTCTCGCTTCTGTCTGTGCCTCATCCCGTTTTTCTTCCATATCTTCCTTTCTCCATTATTTTTGTCTAACTCTTTCTCCTTCCACTCTTCGCGCTCTCTCTCTCTCTCTCTCTCTCTCTCTCTCTCTCTCTCTCTCTCTCTCTCTCTCTCTCTCTCTCTCTCTCTCTCTCTCTCCGTCTCTGTTTGTGTCTGTCTGTCTGTGTTTCGCGTTCTCTCTCTCACTTTTTCTACGCATTTTTCTGTCTTTCCTCTCCCTCCCTCTTTCCTTGTCCTCTCTAGCTTCACAAAATATCTCCCCATATTTTATCCCCCCTCTTGCCCGCATTCGCCCCCTACCTAGCTCTAGCTCACTCCATGTCCTATTTTCTCCCTTTCACTGATGACTGTGGTCCGCTTCACAGTGTGATCCAGCTGCACCGCTGGACGAGCTCCCTGGCCACCGACTGGAACTACAGTGTGGAGATATCGGCGTCAACACAGCTGCTGACGCTCGGCTGGGCCAAACAGCACGTCCTGCTGGCCACCGCCGACCAGGCCAAGGCCTACGTCACACTGGTGGACATGAAGCAGAAGAGCGACAGTCAGCTGATGGAAGTGATGCTCTGAGCGGCGACAGCGCTGACCTGGCGTCTGGTGCAGGTCGGCGGAGGTCGGACTCGCTCGCCAGGCAGGGTCGGCGGAGGTCGGACTCGTTCGCCAGGCAGGGTCGGCGGAGGTCGGACTCGCTCGCCAGGCAGGGTCGGCACAGGACGCTCGCCAGGCAGGGTCGGCAGGGGTCGGACTCGCTCGCCAGGCAGGGTCGGCGGAGGTCGGACTCGCTCGCCAGGCAGGGTCGGCAGGGATCGGACTCGCTCGCCAGGCAAGGTCGGCAGGGGTCGGACTCGCTCGCCAGGCAGGGTCGGCGGAGGTCGGACTCGCTCGCCAGGCAGGATCATCGGAGGACGGACTCCCTCGCCATGCAGGGTCGGCGGATGTCGGACTCGCTCGCCAGGCAGGGTCGGCAGGGGTCTGACTCGCTCGCCAGGCAGGGTCGGCGGATGTCGGACTCGCTCGCCAGGCAGTGTCGGCAGGGGTCTGACTCGCTCGCCAGGCAGGGTCGGCAGGGGTCTGACTCGCTCGCCAGGCAGGGTCGGCAGGGGTCTGACTCGCTCGCCAGGCAGGTCGGCAGGGGTCTGACTCGCTCGCCAGGCAGTGTCGGCAGGGGTCTGACTCGCTCGCCAGGCAGTGTCGGCAGGGGTCTGACTCGCCCGTCGGCAGGGGTCTACTCGCCCAGGCAGGTCGGCAGGGGCTGACTCCTCGCCCGCCAGGGTCGGCAGGGGTCGGACTCGCTCGCCAGGCAGTGTCGGCAGGGGTCTGACTCGCTCGCCAGGCAGGGTCGGCAGGGGTCTGGCTCGCTCGCCAGGCAGTGTCGGCAGGGGTCTGACTCGCTCGCCAGGCAGTGTCGGCAGGGGTCTGACTCGCTCGCCAGACAGGGTCGGCAGGGGTCTGACTCGCTCGCCAGGCAGTGTCGGCAGGGGTCTGACTCGCTCGCCAGGCAGGGTCGGCAGGGGTCTGACTCGCTCGCCAGGCAGGGTCGGCAGGGGTCTGACTCGCTCGCCAGGCAGTGTCGGCAGGGGTCTGACCCCCAGACAGGGTCGGGGCTGACTCCTCGCCAGGCAGTGTCGGCAGGGGTCTGACTCGCTCGCCAGGCAGGGTCGGCAGGGGTCTGACTCGCTCGCCAGGCAGTTACCGCTCATCGGCAGAGCCATGTGGGCGGCGAAGCCAGATGTACGTTTCTATGGTTTTGACTAAGCCTTAGATAGTTAGAAATCTTTTATTTTGAAGAATACAGGTGAATTTTTTACAAATTTTCAGCTATGCAGGCTCTCAGTTCGCTCAATATGTGGGCCACAAAGGTTTCTGTAGGGAAGGTGTGTGTGTGAGTGTGTGTGTTGGAGAGAGGACGGGAGGAAGGGGCAGGTTGTGACATCTCATTGTGTGGCTTGTGCGCTATATTGTCTCGTTACTGCGTCTCAGTCGAAACATCACATGTGTCCACTGATGTATCTGGGGGTGGATGGCGGATCGGGTGATACGCTCTCTGCAAGATAAGCAAAATTGGCATTCTGTCTTCCCTGCGATTTCAGGACAGGTTTTCAGAATTCATTTGCTGTGAAATATCGGAAATAACAGGGGTTTCTCTGCGGATTTTTTTTGTGTTCGCTTAACAGAGAGTACGAGAACACACCCATACATGCATCAGTATGGATGGATATCGGCATATGGCGTGGCAAGGAATATTGAAGGCTCATTGATATTCGGTAGCACTAACTACACCTGTTTTCTTGCGTTATCCAAATGAGCAGCACGTGACGTCACTTGCCACCCACGGCCGCCTCGAATGTGATAAAAATGCCCACCTTGCATCTCAGAAAATGAACGAAGGATGCGAAAATATCATACCAATGGACAGTACTGGTTATTCGTTCTTGACGACATGCCCCTGGCCTTTGCTACGTTGCCTGTAACGTCACAGATGATGTTTCACATATCAACAAACTTTGGCAGCTTAATGGAACCTTCGAATGCCAGTAGCTCACATAATAATTGATGATACAGTTTTGAGATACAAACAGAAAAATGCTCGGTATCTTTCAAATCCAGGTAATTGCTTACTTGATGTCAAATAGTCAAAGGTAACGTAAGAATAAATGTGGGGCCATATTAAATCGAGTAAGTGCCATATAAGCCATATAAAGCCATATTAAATCGCGTTTGCCGTAGTATTTGGCCGATAATCACATCAGA
This sequence comes from Ashinkailepas kermadecensis, assembly GCA_034440615.1. Classification (NCBI taxonomy): domain Eukaryota; kingdom Metazoa; phylum Arthropoda; class Thecostraca; family Neolepadidae; genus Ashinkailepas; species Ashinkailepas kermadecensis. Next base: position 82,534 of record JAOTOM010002864.1, on the reverse strand, counting down.
TCGTCTGTAATGGTTTTATATCAAGCTTGCGGTTTCTAATGGACATAATGCAAATTTCAAACCACAACACAGATACCTGCAAAACATTTTAAAAATCAACGTTGAAAAAGAGCCCTGTCCAGTCTTTTTCTATACTGTGGTATGAGCGGTGACCATCCGATATACCACTCACTAAGAGTGGCATTGGTGTACAGTTGTTGTCCCTTTGTGGTGGTTGTCCCTCTGTCCCTCCTGGACAGCATGACAGTCTTAGTGATCGGCAGTACAAGTTCCGATAGCCAAGTGAGCTTCGTGCTAATGACTGCGTAACCGCATGATCGTACCTGACCAAAGGAAATCAAGGATGTTTTGATTAGATACAACCGCAAGAAGCAATTTGTAAGTTATTGAGGAAAATGCAAGAGGAGGCATCCTCCTCTCAGGCGGTCGCAAGCTATGTGGCTTGGCTTAGAAAAGCAACCATCATGAAATTATTTGTTGATGCTACAGCTGACTCGAACTATATATTGAAAATGCTTTGCTAGTTAGTAGACGTTTACTATTGCGCAATGGTTTCGCATAGACGTGCTGCTATTTCCACTGTGAAAACTGATTTCGATGTTGCGATGTCATACCACCATCAATGCCTTTTCTCGATACCATGCTTTGATGTCTAGTTCAATATCAAAATATGACTCACTGCTACGAAGTGTGATTTCCTATAACTTCGAGCTTGCCATACAGATTGCATCCGTAACTCACGTGTTTATGATGATGAAAGGGCGGCTTCATGCACGGAAAACGAAGGAACGTGGTGTGCTGGATGCACAGAAAGATGCGTAGGTAATCTGGTGCGTAGGTAATCTGGTAACATTTTGCACATACCAAGCCATTTCTCCGCCTGTAAGTGCCGCCTGCCGGCACTAAAGCCCCACCTGTGACCTGAAATGGGTCAAAGGGAGTGATGTTCCAAAATATTGAAAGTGCCGTCAATCAGAATAGTTGCAATATACAGCCACCAAACGCAGACCATGCTGTCCTTTCATCACGACGAGCGAACTTCTATCTGGAAATGTTCACTAAGGTCAAGGTTGCTGACCTGAAGTCAGGGCAATTTCCGAATTTTTTAGCGGTATTCAGTGGGAAAATCCGATTTGAGGGTAATTTAGCACACGAAGAATGATGTAGATCATGAAATAATCATTATGAGTTAATTTATGTGAGACAAGCCAATGACATAAGGTCAGGCCACTTATCATGCATATTTTACACCATGCCATATTATGCAAAATGTAGCTATTCCTCGCGAAGTGATACCTGAATTCGGTTCAGTGCTGCCTAAGTCGTGCGACATGAGATTGGATGATTAACGAATGACCTGACATTACCTGACCTCGTGGAAGCTGACGTGATTTGACCCGATTTTACCTTTCTTTTGGATTATTTCCCAAGCAGTGCACACGTAGGCGAATGCTAAAGAGATCGGATAATCAATTTGTGCATTGTCCCCATGTAATTTGGGGTCAAGTTACGAGGTCAGAAGCTGGACAGCTTACACAGATGCTCCAGTATCACATCAGTTCTTCTAGGAACACAATTTTATACTTCAAAGGTGATGTTCTGAATATATTGAAGCCGAAACTTACCGACATAAAGACATCAAGACATAAAAGATCAGTGCAACTATGAGCCACAAGGCCCCTTCTTGGTTGCACTCTGGACACTGAACCAGTTGCCCATCAAATCCGTCGATCAGTCCTCCCTGGAATACCGAAAAGCAAGGCCTCTTTTCTTATAATGAGTGTGTATGCTGTTTTTAAAGATGTTCAGCGTGCTGCTCCTGACAATGGTTTCTGGCAGCTGGTTCCAATGTTCTACTACCCTGTTGGTGTAGAAAGACTGTCTTAACCTTGTCCTGCTGCGATTAACTTGAATTTTGAATTGATGACCTCCAATTGCATCATTTCTGTTAAATTCAAACATTTCCCTGAGATATCCCTGCTCCTGACCATGAACAAATTTAAAGACCTCGATGAGATCTCCTCTCAGCCTTCTATATCTAAGTGAAAACATATTCAATTTCTTCAATCTTTCCTCATATACCAGGTTGCTTATACCATTTGCCATTTTTGTTGCCCTCTTTTGTACTCTCTCTAAAAGCCAACAATCTTTTTCGTAACTAGGGGACCAAGCTTGGACACAGTATTCCAAATGTGGCCTGACATATGCACAGTAAAGCTTCCTGATGACTTCCCCACTTTTGTATGATACATTCCTATTTATTGTCACAGGCATTCTTAGTGCCTTCTTCCTGGCTTCTTTGGTCTGTTCTGATGCCCCAAATTTTGTGTTCAAAATAACACCTAGTGTCCCTCTCCTGCTGAGTCATCGATAGTACTTGGCCACCCATCAAGTATGGAGCCTTCATATCCTGCCTACCTACATGCATGATTTTGCACTTATCAAAATTAAATTTAATTTGCCATTTTTCGGACCACTTCACAAACTCGTCTAAGTCTTTCTGCAGCGAGACCTGCTCATTGTATCCTGTTAATACCCTAAAGATCTTCAAATCATCCGCAAATTTCAAAACCTTACTACTTAGGCCACTTTCAATGTTATTTACAAATATAATGAACAATAGTGGCCCCAGTACTGACCCCTGGAGGACTCCAACAAGAACATCTTGTCATGATGACTGTACCATTTAGCATCACTCTCTGCTGTCTATCTGAAAGCCACAACTCTATCCATTTTAGGATGCTACCTGCAATACCATGGACCTGAAGCTGCATCATTAACCGTTTATGGGGGACTTTGTCAAAGGCCGACCTGACCATATGGCATGACCTGACCTGACCGTAACATTTTGGATGTCAATTATATACAAATATCTTGCTTGAATGATGGTGCTGGAAGAACCCCAGACATATATTTATATTTCCAGGTAGTCATCCAAGGTGAAGGTCATGTCACTGGGTTAACTTATTGTGACCTTTAGCGACCTTAACACGGCCGAATATAGATAAATCAGATGTGATATGAGCCATTGTCTATATTGACTTGCCAATGAAATCTTCCCTGTGTCTCTAACACGCATAGTTTAAAAGTTTGTTTTCAAGACCGGTACTAACCTGACCTGACCCTCTGTCTTGACACTCTTGCACTATGATCGATAGCACTGCGTTCTTTAGGTTAATTCTTGCAAAACAATGTCGAATAAGATAAGTTCTGTCTTTTTCCAATCATTTCCAGGGACGTGAGTCAGGATCCATGTTTTGACTTAATACGACTTCTAGTGACCTCATTATTCAGTCAAATACACACCTCAGGTGTGTTTCGGGCTCTCCATCACCAGCGCGTCCAAACAGTTGTCTGCATTTCATCCTAGCATAGGTAGATCTCGGAAGTTAGATGTGGACTTTCAAGAGCACCCCCCCCCCCTCCCCGCCGACCCGGTGAAGGTGGATCTGCTTGCCGGCACGGCGAGGGTTAAGGCCTCGCCTGCGATGTGATGTATACACAATGTTGTGTCGCCTTCCGACATTAAGGCTCCGCCTGCGGTGCGATGTATACACAAAGCAGTGGTATCCCACTATGCGGGATTAGGATGAGCAGTACCGACGTTAATGAGTGTTAGCAGTGGTGTTTTCATGGACAAAACGTCTCGCAGCCGTACTGGATTAGGCTCAGCCACAATCACATCAGCCGCGTTATGTGTGGCGTTTCCATGACCCCTACACGGATTAGCCTGGATCAGCCAAGACCAGGGAATCGGTTAATCACCTTCCCATAAACATCTTTAGAGTACATGATATGTTTTCATCGCCGCGCGCGATGTAAAATATGTTGGCGGGAGTGCCGGGTGAGCGATGACGGAGCCAACGGTACATACGTACGTGCTGTTGGACAAAGAACGTGCAACGAAGTGACAAGGTTAAAGGTATGGGGCTGTATGCTGGTGGGCCAGGAGATTTGGAGGAGGTGGCTGGTAGCAGATGTGCTGATTGAGCAGTATTGTTGACTCATTCAATCAGATCGTTGTTCAGTTTGATGATTAAATCATGATTCAATCAAGAGCGCAAAAGAATATATTAGTTCAGTCGTGGTCCAATATCTATGAAGTCAGCATAATATTATTCAATCATGATTCTGCCACCAAAAGAAAACATGCATGTTTGTTCTGCAATGATTTAGCCAGTTTTGAGGAAACCATCTAGTCACGATTTGAATTGATTCTGATTTAGTTGATTACTTGAAATTAATCAAATCTGATTCACTTTGGCAGCAAATTTGGTTGAATGGCGTGTCAGGGCTCAGTGTCAGTTGTTGGAACTGACCTAGGTCACTGCCACGGTGACGTCATCAACATACTTTAGGGCTGTGCAGGGCTGTGCTCAGTAGTGAATGTTGGAAAAAAAAATAATACGTTGCAATTTTCGTATATACTCTGTAAAAATAGAGCTTAAATGACACTGCAAATGGTTATATACCTCGTTGAGAAGAAATCACTCAAGAACTATTGTAGAAAGTGTTCACATAGCTGGTTAGTTATCTTTTCCTGCCATTGTGTAAGCCGATTTACGGGGGCTCACCCAAATATTTATCGGTTTAGTGCTCGGATTAGGATCAGGTTTAGGAGTTGGATCAGAGATGTTCCCATGTTCGAGCTGGATACCTTAAGTCGGATTAGGGATGACCACGGAAACTGGGCCACTGAGATGTTGTGTCGTGTTTCTCCCACACACCGAGGTGCCGTGCGATGAAGTCTCCCACCACACTGCAGTGGTGTATGGTGTCTTCCCTCCCCACACTGCAGTAGTGTATGGTGTCTTTCCTTCCTCTGCACACTGCAGTAGTGTATGGTGTATTCCATCTCCACACTGCAGTAGTATATGGTGACTTCCCTTTCCACACTGCAGTAGTGTATAGTGACTTTCCTCTCCACACTGCAGTAGTGTGTGGTGTCTTCCCTCTCCACACTGCAGTAGTGTATGGTGTCTTCCCTCTCCACACTGCAGTAGTGTATGGTGTCTTACCTTTCCACACTGCAGTAGTATATGGTGACTTCCCTTTCCACACTGCAGTAGTGTATAGTGACTTTCCTCTCCACACTGCAGTAGTGTATGGTGTCTTCCCTCTCCACACTGCAGTAGTGTATGGTGTCTTCCCTCTCCACACTGCAGTAGTGTATGGTGTCTTACCTTTCCACACTGCAGTAGTATATGGTGACTTCTCTTTCCACACTGCAGTAGTGTATAGTGACTTTCCTCTCCACACTGCAGTAGTGTATGGTGTCTTCCCTCTCCACACTGCAGTAGTGTATGGTGTCTTCCCTCTCCACACTGCAGTAGTGTAGGGTGTCTTACCTTTCCACACTGCAGTAGTATATGGTGACTTCCCTTTCCACACTGCAGTAGTGTATAGTGACTTTCCTCTCCACACTGCAGTAGTGTATGGTGTCTTCCCTCTCCACACTGCAGTAGTGTATGGTGTCTTCCCTCTCCACACTGCAGTAGTGTATGGTGTCTTACCTTTCCACACTGCAGTAGTATATGGTGACTTCCCTTTCCACACTGCAGTAGTGTATAGTGACTTTCCTCTCCACACTGCAGTAGTGTATGGTGTCTTCCCTCTCCACACTGCAGTAGTGTATGGTGTCTTCCCTCTCCACACTGCAGTAGTGTATGGTGTCTTACCTTTCCACACTGCAGTAGTATATGGTGACTTCCCTTTCCACACTGCAGTAATGTATGGTGTCTTCCCTCTCCACACTGCAGTAGTGTATGGTGTCTTCCCTCTCCACACTGCAGTAGTGTATGGTGTCTTACCTTTCCACACTGCAGTAGTATATGGTGACTTCCCTTTCCACACTGCAGTAGTGTATGGTGTCTTCCCTCTCCACACTGCAGTAGTGTATGGTGTCTTCCCTCTCCACACTGCAGTAGTATATGGTGTCTTCCCTCTCCACACTGCAGTAGTGTATGGTGTCTTCCCTCTCCACACTGCAGTAGTATATGGTGTCTTACCTTTCCACACTGCAGTAGTGTATGGTGTCTTCCCTCTCCACACTGCAGTAGTATATGGTGTCTTCCCTCTCCACACTGCAGTAGTGTATGGTGTCTTCCCTCTCCACACTGCAGTAGTATATGGTGTCTTCCCTCTCCACACTGCAGTAGTGTATGGTGTCTTCCCTCTCCACACTGCAGTAGTGTATGGTGTCTTCCCTCTCCACACTGCAGTAGTATATGGTGTCTTCCCCCTCAACACTGCCGTATGCATCAGTGCGGTCATGGAAGTACACTGCATATAGAGCATACAGAATATGCAGTAACATAGCAGGCGTAGCAAGTGGAAGAGGATTTGACGAAGCTTCAGCAATGCGTATTGGTATCGTTGTAGCTAATGTCTAAACCAGGCCACAATTTATCAGTGACTTGATGAACTTCAATTTCTTATTGCATTTGCATTCCATAACACCCGGAAATATTGCGGCTGTTTGCCACCACGCTTCGCTATAATAAGCCGCCGTGAGGCAACATTTCCTTCCTGCTGCAGTCGGATGGCATTTTGCCAGCAGTCCTACAGTATCCAGGGGCCGACGAGTGCCGGAATAAATTCAGCGTCCATCTGCTCGAGACGTGCGTCGGCAGCGCCCCTGGCGGTGACTGCCGACAACACCTGTCGGCTCGTCTTACTTCTGGACGGAGAGTGGCTCCAGGTGGCGATCTGCACTCTCGGTCCGTTCGAGACCACCATGGATCCGGCGTTTGAAGGTGTCGGCCAGCAGCCCCGGATCTGGATCTGGCGGATTGAGGTACGAATTCACATCTTCGGTGCATGACTTCTACGACAGCTCTTGTAGTGCAAGGGGAGGGGTCAATTTCCCCACTGAAGTTTTTTTTTAGATAGCACATGTAGCAATCAAGAAATCGCTATTGAATTTGGAACCCCTCTCACATATGATGGGCGCATATTGCTTAGAAAAAGCTGCAGTTCAAGGCTGTTGGAGCCGGTGCTAGGGCAGGCTAAAATCTGGCCACGACTTGGTCTCAACGCAGTTGAGATGTGGATTGGTACACATAACAAGACGTACCGCGCAAGACGCAACCAAAAGTGAAACGTAAATGCATAGGGAAATGATGAAAGCAATGTAAAAAACACAAGGAAGAGATTTCAGAGCATGCCACACGAGGCATAGACTGGAAAATATTTTGCGATGCATTACTTTGTACTAGATTTGTTTTCCCAATAGATCAGACTGTAAAAATGCTAATAAATTATATCCCCTAACAGTGTACCAACCTTCAAGTTAATGTCGAATTATATCTTGCGTGTAAAGAAAATATACGACCTTCAATATACCAGGAGGTGCTGTTATAACATTGTTTAATACAACGAAGAATGACTCTTAGATGCTCCTGGGTTTTAGACATTGCCTGTAAAGAAAATATACGACCTTCAATATACCAGGAGGTGCTGAGTTGACATCAAAAGTAACGATAAAGATTGTACTTTATTACTCAACGTTTCGGCCAGGGGCCATCGGCCAGGGGCCATCGTCAGGTCATCGTCAAGGACCTTGACTCTGATCGGATTAGTCATCCCAACCTTAGCACACGTCAGTACAGGTCCTTGACTCTGATCGGGTTAGTGACCTCAACCTTAGCACACATCAGTCCAGGTCCTTGACTATGATCAGACTAGTGATCTCAACCTTAGCACGCGTCAGCGTCACTGACTAAGTGTTCAGTTTGCAGATCGCCTCTACCGAAGCACGAAATCGCATTGAGTTCACTAGTGTCGAATGCTTTGACAAAGACCGGAAGTCTGACCAGACCTCGACATTGACCGGCAGGCGGTTTGACTTGATCTGTAAGGTCAATTGAAAAGTTGAGGTCATCTAACTCCAGAATATAAATACAATCATGTTTTAATGGGTGGTAGATGGTAGAACATACCATTGGTACCACACCATTCGTTCCGAAGATTGCCGGGGAATCGAAAAATAGCGTTGTTAGATGGCTCAAAGAACATCATCAGTGTCGTTTGGACCGTTCTTGGATAGCACTCCGTATTTGCCGGTCGATGTTATGGGGCATGAATGATTAATTTCCGGCCATTTGATATGCTGGAGGTGGGCCGTCAGTGGTCCGATAGCACTCCATATTTGCCGGTCGATGTTATGGGGCATGAATGATTCATTTCCGGCCATTTGATATGCTGGAGGTGGGCCGTCAGTGGTCCGATAGCACTCCATATTTGCCGGTCGATGTTATGGGGCATGAATGATTCATTTCCGGCCATTTGATATGCTGGAGGTGGGCCGTCGGTGGTCCGACATGCTGGAGGTGGGCCGTCGATGGTCCGATATGCTGGAGGTGGGCCGTCAACGGTCCGATATGCTGGAGGTGGGCCGTCGGTGGTCCGATATGCTGGAAGTGGGCCGTCGGTGGTCCGATATGCTGGAGGTGGGCCGTCGGTGGTCAGATTCTGGTGAGGATTGGTCCGTCGCGCCAGCAGAACTGCCCGAACTGCTTGTTGACATTGCTTCGATGCTGCGTCTCCTGATTGTTGTGAGAAGCCCGGGCGGCCACTAAAACAAGCGACCACCACATGGCAGACATAGCACGCTACTAACATATGACGTCACTGCATTATTTATTGATCACAGGTGCAGAAGCCTATCGTACTCGCTATATTATGAAAATATCCGACGGTCCACGGATACGGCGTATGGTCAGTGAATTTCCCTGGAGACATAGATAGTTAGATATATAGATTGTATTGATGCAAGACTGTAGACAATAGATAATAGATATATTGACAGGTAGATAGATAGATATATAGATAGATATATAGATAGATATATAAATAGATAGAGAGATAGACAGATAGATGGATGGACGGATGGATGGATGGATGGATGGATGGATGGATGGATGGATAGATGGATAGATGGGTAGATGGATAGATGGATAGATGGATAGATGGATAGATGGATAGATGGATAGATGGATAGATGGATAGATGGATAGATGGATAGATGGATAGATGGATAGATGGATAGATGGATAGATGGATAGATGGATAGATGGATAGATGGATAGATGGATAGATGGATAGATGGATAGATGGATAGATGGATAGATGGATAGATGGATAGATGGATAGATGGATAGATGGATAGATGGATAGATGGATAGATGGATAGATGGATAGATGGATAGATGGATAGATGGATAGATGGATAGATGGATAGATGGATAGATGGATAGATGGATAGATGGATAGATGGATAGATGGATATATGGATATATGGATATATGGATAGATGGATAGATGGATAATGGATAATGTATATATGGATAGATTGATAGATGGATAGATGGATATACGGATATATGGATATATGGATAGATGGATATATGGATGGATGGATGGATATATTGATATATGGATAGATGGATATATGGATAGATGGATAGATGGATATATGGATAGATGTATAGATGTATAGATGGATAGATGGACAGATGGATAGATGGATATGTGGATAGATGGATAGATGGATAGATGGATAGATGGATAGATTGATAGATGGATAGATAGATATACAGGTAGCTAGTTAGGCTCCATAGATGACCGCATTGGTTAACTTCATTTCATGTCATTCTTGGTGGTTGATCTCATTCATGTACTATATTGATATCATGTGGATTGTAGATTGACGTGATAAAGATAGATTGTAGTTCTTGGTGGTTTTCGCCAAGCTCGCTTATGTCAAGTTAGCTGACTTACTGAAAATCAAGCAAAAGAAATAAAATTTCCCTCGATGAGGTAATGGCGAAGAATGTAACGATCTTCAACAAACCATAGTTAGTGACACGACATGCCTGACATGACGAACGTAAATTTTAACCAAGCGATGTGAAAGGTCATACCATTCCTACTGCTAAGTGGAGCCTGCAATACCAATGGTGTCCGAATAAAGTTGTTACGCCATCCTATAAAAGTATCCAAATTATCGTAACGGTGAACATACCAGCCTGTGAATGCGAGCCGCACATCGAAGCGGTCGGTGCTGTTTCGTGTATGAGCGCCCACTGCCAGTGAGTACGACGTCCGCTCCGTTGCCAGACGGCTGCGATGCAGGGATGCGATGCATAGGACACCCACCATGCAGCTGAAGGAAGTAGGTACAGCCTTTTCCCTCATAAGTGCTGAACTAATGGATTCAGAGGGATCTTCGTGCGTTCCATTTTTATCTCTTCTCGTGCTACATTCACGATTGAGAACGGAGCTTAGAGACGTGGCACGTCACGGCACGTCACCTGGTTCCGTGGAAATTAGTTTTGTTTCCCTCTGAGCTTCACGATTCTGAATCCGTGTGCTGTTGTTTTCATGGGTCTTGTGCTGGATTGCATGATAGAGATGCGGGCACGACGTCTGACATGATCTCGCAGTGGTTACTTTTGTAGATCTTTCTGAGCTGCTGGTTGTCAAGGCGTTAGTCATACTGTGGGCATTTGCATGGATTGCTGACGCTTGCGATTCTCGATGAAGTTCGCCATGAATACATATTTATTGATGCGTTACAGAGCGCATTGCAGGATACTTGCTGAGCTTCGCTGTTGATCACCAAAATATATTTGCAGTACTATGACAATGTGCATGGAGGCCATTGTTGAATCGCAATTTGTTCAGTTGCATCCTGGACTGCTAGGTCCAGATTGGTCTTTGTGCGCTACAGATTGATTGGTCTTCGTGCGCTACATTTGCCATTGTTCTAACTTAATTTTATGATGGAGATGCGGAATGGTCTTGTGGTTTTTCTGTGACGGCTAATAAATACTTGTTATTCGTCAAATGAAGCACTCATTGTTTAATCCTGCGATGAGACGTATTCATATTTCGATGATTACGCATTTCAACAAACCCCATTCGCAATAGCTTTTCAAGCTGTAAAATCCAAAACATGTAGGGACGGAAATCCAAGTATTTTTGTTGGTGTGGAGTATACTGTACCGCACTAGCCGGCCTGGACTGCCCTTACTTTAACCGGGGGACGGGGCAAATTTGTTCCTACCCAACTTTTGTTCTAGACCACGGAGAGAAACGGATTTTCACGGGCGCGTAGCACGGTCCTTCATCCGTTGACTGGTACAAATACATTCTGTCTACCGCTTACGACTGATCGTCCAAGTGATGCAGGGAGGTCAACGTCGGTTTGAAACGAGTCCATTTTGCCGGTTTTCGCCATTTAGCCGCCAACCAAAGGACATTTTGAGATAATGCATGGGAAAATAGCGAGCTAGGCGTCTGATAAACACCATGATGGCAGCGAAATGCGAATTAAAGATGAAAGTAATACTTGGGAGGCGTGGTAGGCGATATAGTTCGTCCGAGTTCCGACATAATTGCACCGTAACTTCCAAACTATGAACGATAAAGCGATGAAGCGACACAAGTGAATGTAGAAAGATGCGCCGCGACATGTAGTGCCCAAATGCGTGATGAAGTTCATGTAGTAATATTCCACCGGGCAGGGTGATACACATTCGGTGGTACACTTTACACACCTCATCAATTTCCATAATTCGTGCATTTCTAGGGCAACAAGGAACGGTGAATTTGAATGTAGAGTCGAACACTCCCACAGAAAAGAATTGGTTGTAAAATTGTCAACCTGAACCACACCAGGTCATACGGACAATTGGCCTAGGATAGTTTGCAGCATATTACTATAATGTTAGTACAAGGTGGGACAAGGAGTACTGCATTCAATGCAGCATTGCAAACTACCCCATATGTTAATTGCTTGCAAAAAGAGAATCAACTAAGGCAAGCCTGAGTTATCTGGGCCATTGACCTAGGATAACCTTGAAAGGGTGCAAGTATCGAAGTACACGCAGACGACATGTCACATCATGAATTAAGAGCATGTGATATCACTTCGCTATCTGAAAAGTACGAGCAATGACACTTCGAAAATTCGTCATTTCTGCGGAGAGGGGTACAAGCGTGCATTTTTGTCATATCTCCGTGACCTAACCTGATAACGATCTGAAACTTTGCATACCCGTAGAAGGCAAGGTGCTCCATCATATATACTCCTGTTTTTGTGCAGTGAATCTCGGGCTGGAAATTCTGAGCGTCGAAATAAACGTTTGGTTTTGATTTTGACCTAACCTCGTAACCTGCCCCGATATCATCACCTCTTTTGGCATTTTCTGTTAAACAGGAAACTTGAAAAGTTATAATTATCTTTGAAACTCTATTTCTCACTGCTCTTGTGAAATTATCCTAAGTTGATGCCTCTCGAAAATGCTGTTATAATGTCGTTTTCATCTGTGATGCTATCCAATTAAGTAAATAGATATTCGATGTATATTTGGACTTATATTCGTTGTCATTGTTGTTATTTGTACCTTCACGAGGCGACAAATATGTGGATCCCCACAAAGTTTGCTGGTCCTGCAAGATCGGTGAATGCATGTGTTTAATCCAACATCTTTCATTTGTTTCAGAACTTCGAAGTCAAACCGTACAAAGAATCTCAATATGGCAAGTTTTACTCAGGAGACTGTTTTATACTCCTAAAGGTATGATATCTGCTGAATGCGAGCGGTATTTGTACCAAGCGTGGCTATTGTGTTGCTTGGCTTTGTGCTAGGTCGGTTGCTCCTCTTATAGTAAATTGTCCGCCATTTATCAGAACAGCTCCCGACACTCATGATGGCCCATGTATTCACACCCTGTTTATGAATCCTCTGGTGAAGATGTTTGCGACAATATTTGGGAAGCTGTTTACTTGTGTTATTTTTAAAAGAATGAGCATGGCTGTCGGGTGCTCGTCGCCGGTATATTGCCGTGGAATATATTACTTCCTGAACACTGAATCGACATCCTCCACAGAGAAGTATCGACGTCATGTTTCTTAGCATGCTGATTAAGTCTGAGTGTTTCATTTGTAACGGTTTCTCATTTTTATGCATTATGCTTATGCTCACCATTATGGATCTTGATACACGAACATCTCGTAACACAATTCCAGGTACAGGGACCCACTGTTATGCTATGGTGCTATGCAATACCAATTGATAGCATCAACATTGGTATTATTATCATTAATGCACGTATGCTTATTTTAGGTATCTCTGAACACAAACGAAAAACATACACTTACATGTACACCATTAACTCAACATTAAGATTCAAAGAAGTTAAAGATATTTTAGCTGTCGAAAGTGTGCGGAACTTTACAACCTTCACTTGTGGAGAAGGAGGGGGAGGGTAGCGATCCCCCTGGCGTTTCGAAGCGAAAGGTGATATAGAGACAAAGCAAAGGTGTGCTTGTGGGGTAGGACACGGTCTCGCGATTGACACACACGTTTTGTACACAGGGACGATAGGTGACCCTGCAGGGCAGGTCAAATGGGAACTTTTAGCAATAATATAAACGATTCTCAAGTTGATGGTGTACCATTCAAAAACTCAAAAACTGCAACAGGTATGCACTTTTAGGTATCATCAGACTGTTCGTCTGTACTTTACGGTTGCAATGACATATTTCAAGCTGCACTTAACCCACTTTTTACCTCCACTTGGTTGTTCTGCCATAAGCCAAAACAAGTGAGAGAGCAGCTTGAGACTTTCAGCACCTTTAAATGAACACCTAGGGTAAGTTGTGTAATAACATTGACATCAAGCCCATCTAAGGCCATGTTCTAATGACGTCATAAAGTCGTTCACAGGCGTTAAATTTGACGTCTTAAACGGTTGCTTGCTGTTATGAGATGCAATCTGACCAATTCATGCTCACAGATCAATGCAGGTGCAGTTGGTATACCAGAGGTCATTTTGTTACCGTGTGACCTTAGCTAGGTCATTCTGGGTCGTTTTTATATTATTAATTTCATTTAAGTATAATAATCGCCGAGGACTTGAAAAAATATTCAAGTCGTTATGAAACCGATACATCGGCTATGAAAGACATCCTCACCTGTGAGGTCATCATAAGTCAATCGTACACTCTGATCCGCACAAAATGTGTCGCTTCAGCATAGTGTGAAGGTGTGACGATTCTCTATTGTGTTCAATAATTGTAGCTGTTCCCCTTGATTTTAACGTCATAGCTCCGTGATCTGACATGACAGGACAAGAACAATCTTTCCCAAAAGAAGCTTCGGAAAAAGATGCCCTATATGGTGCCGAAAATTGCACTGGGTTCCATTTAGCGTTCCGGAAGCTATCCACGAAAAAAACTGAGGAGGAGGTTACATCAACCCCCTCCTCAGGGGGTTGATGTACAACAAAACTGAGGAGGAGGTTACATCAACCCCTCCTCAGGGGGTTGATGCACAACAAAACTGAGGAGGAGGTTACATCAACCCCTCCTCAACTGGAGATGGTTGAATGACGTCGCTTCTATGGCAAACTTCGACCCCTAATGTACTCATTTCGGCATCTCGCACCTAATACAAACCATTATTTTAGCACTGAAGATGCCTGATGGCTGAAGACAATGTTGTTCTGTTGGCTGTTCGAGGGCTGAAGACAATGTTGGTCAGCTGGCTGCCTGATGTCTGAGGACAGTGTTGGTGTGCTGGCTGCCTGATGTCTGAGGACAGTGTTGGTCTGCTGGCTGCCTGATGTCTGAGGACAGTGTTGGTCTGCTGGCTGCCTGATGTCTGAGGACAGTGTTGGTCTGCTGGCTGTCTGATGTCTGCGAGGACAGTGTTGGTCTGCTGGCTGCCTGATGTCTGCGAGGACAGTGTTGGTCTGCTGGCTGCCTGATGTCTGAGGACAGTGTTGGCCTGCTGGGTACCTGATGTCTGCGAGGACAGTGTTGGTCTGCTGGCTGCCTGATGTCTGAGGACAGTGTTGGTCTGCTGGCTGCCTGATGTCTGAGGACAGTGTTGGTCTGCCGTCTGCCAGATGACGCTGTGTGTATTTCTGGAGGCTTCTCACTGGAAGCGACCGCGGCCCACTGGTGTTGGCACCTCTCGGCGGCTCTCCCTGTTTACGGCTGGTCGGTTCGTTAATCAGCAGTTTTTTTTCGCCGTGAGTCTATGCTCCATCAGCTTGGCAGCTGAAACTTGACAGGTGATTAACTGGAATAGGTGTGGGTGTCTGTCGGCGTGTGATTCGCTAGGTGTGGGTGTCTGTCAGCGTGTGATTCGCTAGGTGTGGGTGTCTGTGGGTGTGGGTTCGCTAGGTGTGGGTGTCTGTCGGCGTGTGATTCGCTAGGCGTGGGTGTCTGTCGGCGTGTGATTCGCTAGGTGTGGGTGTCTGTGGGTGTGGGTTCGCTAGGTGTGGGTGTCTGTCGGCGTGTGATTCGCTAGGCGTGGGTGTCTGTCGGCGTGTGATTCGCTAGGTGTGGGTTCGCTAGGTGTGGGTGTCTGTGGGTGTGGGTTCGCTAGGTGTGGGTGTCTGTGGGTGTGGGTTCGCTAGGCGTGGGTGTCTGTCGGCGTGTGATTCGCTAGGTGTGGGTGTCTGTGGGTGTGGGTTCGCTAGGTGTGGGTGTCTGTCGGCGTGTGATTCGCTAGGTGTGGGTGTCTGTGGGTGTGGGTTCGCTAGGTGTGGGTGTCTGTGGGTGTGGGTTCGCTAGGTGTGGGTGTCTGTCGGCGTGTGATTCGCTAGGCGTGGGTGTCTGTCGGCGTGTGATTCGCTAGGTGTGGGTGTCTGTGGGTGTGGGTTCGCTAGGTGTGGGTGTCTGTGGGTGTGGGTTCGCTAGGTGTGGGTGTCTGTCGGCGTGTGATTCGCTAGGTGTGGGTGTCTGTGGGCATGTGATTTACTAGGTGTGGGTGTCTGTCGGCGTGGGTTCGCTAGGTGTGGGTGTCTGTGGGTGTGGGTTCGCTAGGTGTGGGTGTCTGTGGGTGTGGGTTCGCTAGGCGTGGGTGTCTGTGGGCGTGTGATTCGCTAGGTGTGGGTGTCTGTGGGTGTGGGTTCGCTAGGCGTGGGTGTCTGTGGGCGTGGGTTCGCTAGGTGTGGGTGTCTGTGGGTGTGGGTGTCTGTGGGTGTGGGTTCGCTAGGTGTGGGTGTCTGTGGGCGTGGGTTCGCTAGGTGTGGGTGTCTGTGGGTGTGTGATTCGCCAGGTGTGGGTTCTGTGGGCGTGTGAATCGTTAGGTATGGGTGTCTGTGGGCGTGTGATTCGCTAGGCGTGGGTGTCTGTGGGCGTGGGATTCGCTAGGTGTGGGTGTCTGTGGGCGTGTGATTCGCTAGGTGTGGGTGTCTGTGGGCGTGTGATTCACTAGGTGTGGGTGTCTGTGGGCGTGTGATTCACTAGGTGTGGGTGTCTGTGGGCGTGTGATTCGCTAGGTGTGGGTGTCTGTGGGCGTGTGATTCGCTAGGTGTGGGTGTCTGTGGGCGTGTGATTCGCTAGGTGTGGGTGTCTGTGGGCGTGTGAATCGTTAGGTGTGGGTGTCTGTGGGCGTGTGATTCGCTAGGCGTGGGTGTCTGTGGGCGTGGATTCGCTAGGTGTGGGTGTCTGTGGGCGTGGGTTCGCTTGGTGTGGGTGTCTGTGGGCGTGTGATTCACTAGGTATGGGTGTCTGTGGGCGTGTGATTCGCTAGGTATGGGTGTCTGTGGGCGTGTGATTCGTTAGGTGTGGGTGTCTATGACCGTGTGATTTGCGGCGTATTCTTACCTAGCCACGTCTTCGAGTCGTCGGAATGTCATTTCGTCATTCCAATTCCTAAACGAAATGCTTGAGCAGACATCACAGAGAGAGGTGGAGTAGAGACCCATTCTCAGTACTTGTCTTAATTTGCAGCGGCAGTTTCTCATGTAGGAGTTTTTACTCATGTTACATACATCGCATCCAGAGGTCTATTGCTAAGGCACACCACGAGCCATTCATAGCAGTATAACGCATGGAGGCTTATTCTCACACGCCAGTTGGTGCGTGTTGAACAAATCGGCGCCCCGGCAGCGTGGAGTGGTCGCAAATATTGCCTCTGTTCAGCCAGAGAACAAGTGTTTGATTCAGACCATGCATGCCAGAGACGTCTTCACGGTAATGTACATACGCTCCGAACCTCCGGCCTCACAAGTAAAGTCAATTTAGGCCAGTGTGTGTCATTTGGTGGAAATGAAACGATGTCGAAATAACTAGACTGACTGCACATCCCAGCCATGTTTTGTAAGAAAATAGTCAATGTTGTGAATCCAATCATGCAGTTTGGCAGTGTATGTGATTACGTCAGCTTAATTTGGACCAATCGAACAGAACAAACCCGTACAAAAGCGGAAGCACCGAAATTTGGGTGTTCCACGTCCATGCAGCCATACCTTAATCGAATTTAAGAACTGTTTTATCCGTGTTAGTGACGATCGCACAAACCAGACATCCCGTATATCGAGGCTGTTTGGTTCTTGAATCACATGCTACTGCTATTGTGTGCATCGTTCGCCATATTATAGCTTCGTGTTCACCCGGCTAATATTATTTCAGACGAAACTGCAAGGAGACCTGCTAGTCCACGACATCCACTTTTGGCTCGGCAGAGACTCCTCTCAGGTGGGTAAAAGGAAATCTGGGAACTGAACTAGCATTACTTGTGTTGTTTTTGTGAACAGTACGTTTTTGTTCGCAAAGAAACAAGCTGCATTGCATAACGAAACGTTCATACCATTGGCAGCAAAGTACACATTCTTGTCTTGAACTTGGATAAACAGGTCACCAATGAATGTAGAAGACCCGGAAGGCCGATTCTCACCCACATATATCTAAATATCCACCTGGAGTTGTATAAGGGGACGAGACTGGCATTCTAAAATGCATAGAAACTCGCCAAGCAAACTTGGCAAGCTGTACGAGAACGGGGTTGTCGATGGCGGATACCAATGCCTTGGATGAACCACTGTCCACGACCACCAGCCACCCTGCATGCAAGTACGCGCTACACACAACGATTGAAAACGACGAGTGGCCGATCGTGTAGATCTAGATCTATATCTAACTGTCTCAATTTATGTCAATGTTGGATGTCCGGGACCTACAACCATATCCTCACATCTCATGTCCGTGCGTGTTCATCCGGGATCTCCAGCGGTCTTCACGTGTGACGCTCAGTAATGCCCAGCCGATATATCCAACCGTAACTTGGCGTCTTAGGTGCCGAGATCTCCAGCCGTAGCTTGGTGTCTCAGACGCCGAGATCTCCAGCCGTAACTTCGCGTCTCAGGCGCCGAGATCTCCAACCGTAACTTCGCATCTCAGATGCCGAGATCTCCAGCCGTAACTTGGCGTCTCAGGTGGCGAGATCTCCAACCGTAACTTGGCGTCTATGGTGCCGAGATCTCCAGCGGTAGCTTGGCGCCTCAGGCGCCGAGACCTCCAGCCGTAACTTGGCGTCTCAGGTGCCGAGACCTCCAGCCGTAACTTGGCGTCTCAGGTGGCGAGATCTCCAGCCGTAACTTGGCGTCTAAGGTGCCGAGATCTCCAGCGGTAGCTTGGCGCCTCAGGCGCCGAGACCTCCAGCCGTAACTTGGCGTCTCAGGTGCCGAGTGTGCTGACTGCCCGAGCAGTCTGCATCTATTTCCGTCAGCGGTCCCCCAGTCGACGCAGCTGGACCCTGGCCGGGTGCCGGGCAGGGCCCAACTGGGCGGGGCCCAACGACAGCACGTCACTCTGCGTCAGGGATCACTGTGGCTGGATCTGCTCGGTACGTGGGCATCTCGTGCATAGCAGACAAGAAGTGAAAACGATGACGGAACCTGTCACGGATGCTGGCAACAGGCAGAGGATGCCGATCATGGATTCTTTTCTCGAGACGACTTGATACAAGTGAAAAGTACAAGACATTCAACGTGAAGGAAATATACGTCAGCCACTTTCTGCCTGACTGCTATACCCGTCCGCCGAGGCGAGGCGAATATGTCACAGCTGGATTGAACCAGAAGCCGTTGTCAAGCCTTTTTTCATGCAACGCTTACGTATGAGTAAAACTCGTGTGGAGTTGTGGAAGTAACGGAAGCCGTGCCACTGCCTGTTCCTTGGCATTGCAATGACCGAGACGAGGGGGTGAACGTGTCTATAGTATCAGGCTGGGCCGAAGGAAGCGTATTTCCAGCGTGACATCTGCTGAGTGTGTCGACTTCGAATACCGGTCGAGCCGGAAGCACCGTTCCCATAGCGCTGCGACACATTCGTTCGGAAGCCCGGAGATAGACGTTTTCCGCGTCGGCACTGGTCCACGAGGTGCGAAGTAGCCTACGCCTACAGCTAGGTAACCGACCGTTTCACCTCGGGGCCTGGTGGAGGCCGGACGCCAGCCCGCACCATAAACAACCGGAAACAATTGCAGCAGCCACAAGTCGTCCAGTCCCGAAGAGTTCATTTATCAGCTGGAATGGACGCGCCGATAATGCTGTGTGGACTCCAACTGGTTGGGGCATCCGACCACCAACGATAGTAACTGGGTACTATGCAATTATATAGCCGTGGTGCTCTCAAGCGCGGTTGTATAATGCTTCCTGAACTAAGGTACGTTGAATATGCTTCTTTGCGTGGTGAATATGCACATACATATATATATACATATATATATATATATATATATATATATATATATATATATATATATATATATATATATATATATACGAGGTCTGTCTAAAAACTATCCGACCTTGAATTTTCCCGGGTACAGTAGCGATCAAGGCACAGTGGAAGCAGTGCACAGTGGAAGGAGACAGCTTAATGCGCATGCGTGAATTTGTTCTCTGCCTGCGAGTGTGTCAGTCGCTGCCTACTGGCCGCTGAGTGAGGTGCTCTGATACATGTTCGTCAGATTTTCGATTTCTCTCAAGATGACTGAACGAGTTGAGCAAAGATACTGCATTAAATTTTGTCAAAAGCTTGGTGATTCTCAAAGCGAAACAATTCGTAAGATTCAGCAGGTGTTTGGAGACAATGCTATGGGGGTAACACAAATTAAGGAATGGTTCAACCGATAAAAAAATGGCCGCACATCGGTGGAGAGTGACGAGCGTTCTGGGAGGCCACAAACCGCTCGGAATGCAGCTGTTGTTGCGAGGGTGGAAAATCTGGTAATGGGAGATCGGCGTTTGACCGTACGAGAGATTGCCGAAGAGGTTGGGATCAGTAAAGATTCTGCACATGCAATTTTGCGTGATGATTTGAACATGCGCAGAGTGGCTGCGAAATTTGTGCCCAAGCTGCTGTCGGCGGAACAGAAAGAACACCGTCTTCAGGTTGCACAGGACATGCTGGACACTGTCCTGAGTTTCTGAACACCGTGATAACTCTCCAGACATGGCTCCTTGCGACTTCTGGTTGTTTCCGAAATTGAAGACGCCATTGACAGGATACCGTTTTGATAGTAGAGAAGAGATAATGCAAAACGCGACGGCGGAGATGAACACCATTCCAATAGAAGCCTTCCAGAAGTGTTTTCGGCAGTGGAAGGATCGGTGGGCTAAGCGTGTGCAGGCGCAAGGGGCCTACTTTGAAGGGGATTAAGGTCCCAATCCCGTCAGGTACGTAATATATTTTTTCCGGCCAAAGGTCGGATACATTTTAGACAGACCTCGTATATATATATGCATATATGCATATATATTTTGCCAGGGGCCAAGACTTAAGGTTGAAGTTATCGAGGTTTCTTCTTCTCAACGTAGTACCGATAGTCGGTAGGTACAAAATACGAAGTTAAAAAAACAAGGTGACTTTAGCTAAATTGTTCCATCCAAACAGTGGTAAGTGGTTTCCTGCATGGGCCTACGCATAGATGTATCTTAATTCCCCGTAAATGTTCATATTATAGCCGAAAACCATTTCTAGTAATATTAATATAAATTGAGTAGATAAAATGTATGCCATCTACTGCTCTAATAGTGACCAAGCGACAAAGCAGCGAATATTTTCCCTTGCTCGCGACATTCTAGAGGACGACTGGATGGTCAGAATGGTGATGCCAAGCGAACCCACGAAGGAAATGACGTCGGGAAAAAACATCTTAAAGTCGATCAATGCTCAAGAAAGCTCAAAAGGTCAAGCAAGCAACGCAAGCAACGTTAAAGCGCAGACAAATCATTTATTAGAAAAAAACATACTCCTGGTTAATAAGTATTTATCGGGTACTCGCACGTCCAGACCCGTCCGTCAGCGGGACACATCCAATAATGGACGATTCGTCGTGCGGAAGATGTGGACTTCATGGGGGCTGGCCAGCTGAGACGTTCACACCGCCAACCCCCCCCTCTCACCGTCTGCAATTTGCGCAGCCGGACGTGTGTGTACTTACTTAGCGTCTGATGCTGGCGTCGTCTTCGCACAAAGATGGCCATAGGCCTGAGCGTATATACCACCCGACCATTGGCGGAGCACTATGTGCTCCGCCACATAGTGTTTGGAATGACGCCGTGGGCAGCCCGATATCAGCTGTAGTACCGTGGGCAGCCCGGTATCAGCCACAGCACCGTGGGAAGCTCGGTATCAGCTACAGCACCGTGGGCAGCTCGGTATCAGCCACAGCACCGTGGGCAGCTCGGTATCAGCTACAGCACCGTGGGCATCTCGGTATCAGCCACAGTACCGTGGGCAGTTTGTTATCAACCACAGTAAAGTCATAAAGTCATAAAGTTATAAAGTGTTAAGGCTTAATAAGAGCCACAGGAGCCCTCTGGGTTAAGCCTATCTAGAAAAGGTACTATAGATGTACATACTCTCACCCCAATAAATCCCGTATCCCAAGTTCCTAGGAAGCTATATATCCCAGCCTATCTAGCACCATTCACTTGCTATTGCATAACGCCCTCAACAATTACAAGCTCCTCCCATCATACCCATTGTGCTACCATAGACAATCTCATCAATATCACATCCCGAAGGAAGGTGCTGAATCCACTGCTAGGTACACCCTATATAAAGTTATACAGCGTTTAGACTTAATAAGAGACTCAAGGGCCCATCCAGTTAAGTATGTAACTGGAAGATACTATAAGCCTGGTAAAAAGACCCTCCCCGACCATCCCACATCCTGAAGAAACCAGTCCTCCAATATCCCACACACCTTTCAATGCCTATCTACCCTAGCTATCCAGTCCTACTCCCCTGATCTCTCTTAACACATGTGGATTGAATGCCTTATCAATAATTTTCTAACTGCAACCATGCCTGCTTAAAGGGGTCTGTGCCGTGCACACTTACTTAACATAGATCTCACCCCATCCATCACAAATTAGAACTCAAAAACAAGATTTTCCTGTCTAAAAAATTTGTCCACCCTACTTTTAAATACACTCAATGAGGAACTCCCCACAACATCAGCAGGCAGCCCATTCCACTGATCAACAACCCTTTGACTGAAGACCTGTTGTTGCTTAACTGTCCTACACCTCAACTTGTCTAACCTGAATTGATGACCCCCAAATTCTGAACACGGTACCGTGGGCAGAATTGCATCGGCCAAGGTGTCGTGCGGTGCTGAGCTCTCCGCGTGCCATGATGCCGTGAGCAGATCGGCATTTGTTTGTGATGGTTCCGACGCCGGCTGCTGGCGGTGCTGGCTGTGGTCGGCCAACAGCCGGTGGTCGGCCAACAGCTGGTGCGCTGCCAGGAACTCCGCGCCGACGGGGGCTCACAGTCGCCCCTCCCCTCCTGACTCGGGAGAACACGACCTCCGGTCATTGTCCTCCCCCTCTCGCGGTGCATATGTGTGTATGAGCACACTATGTACATATACCTACACTCATGCATATCATAGTGGCTGGTTGTCCTTAGTTCAGCGTTGCGTAGCTATTGCTGGCTTCGTTGAGCTACCTGTTAAAATTAATAGCGGCCATGCCACTAGATCAGCGTGCGTGGAAACGACTGCCAGCATTCGGTGCGCTTCTACAGTGGTTGAAACTGCACTAACTCTGCACGAGTGATAGATCACTTTGCCTCGTGATCGATCACTTTACCTCGTGATCGATCCCTTTACCTCGTGATCGATCACTTTACCTCGTGCGAACCGGCGGCGCGCACAGCTCGTGTGTTGATTGGCGGCGCGGTGGTGCACGCGACCATGCATGACCTCGCTGCTCTCGGCGGCGCCGAGGAAGGCTGACGCTGCACGATTGCATGACCTCGCTGCTCTCGGCGGCGTCGAGGAGGGCTGACGCTGTACGACTGCATGACATCGCTGCTCTCGGCGGCGCCGAGGAAGGCTGACGCTGCACGATTGCATGAACTCGCTGCTCTCGGCGGCGCCGAGGTGGGCTGACTCTGCAGGGTTGCACGCATTCATCGGTCAGTAGCCCATGGCGTTTTGCCAGACGGATGCCGCCGGCGGTGCCCGTCAGCACCTCGCCGCCCGCCACACCTGTCGACCAGCTGTCTCTCGGTCTGTGTCGCACCACGTGCCTCAGGACGGCGCCACGTGCCATGTGGCGCCGTCCTGAGGCACGTTGATGCACAACCAACTTGGAATAGTGTTGATAGCTTCTAGATTCATGCTTTCACTGTCGCCTAGATTAACCCACATATCTGTACAGATCATTCTCCGTAGCATATTTTAGACGAGTTATGCGATACTGTGCGCATGAGTTTAGAAGCTATAAACGTTTTGCTGGCATCATTGTATTTGATATGAGCATTTTACTTCCGACATGTTATTTACCATCATAATTTGATTGCTGCTGATCCAATTAACATCGTCTACGCAGCGAGTTAGGTCTTACCTGACGTGGAATTGTCGATACCAGCGAGTATGAATGACGGTCCAGGTGGCTTTGCTGATGCTCAATACATTTCCCTTATCTGTCCTTCGCCTCAGGACTGATTTAGATATCTACAAGGATAAATGATGGTAAGAGAGTATCTATTGGTACACATACAAATGCCATACGTATCAAGTGGGACGCGCAATGACCTGGTCGGTAGTGAGACCCGACACGAGGGGAGGTACACACTCATACGGGGAAAATGATAGTGGAAGTGGTGTGAAATTATTCAGGGACAATTTCACCTAGGGTAGCTAAAGACCCGAGGCCGCTCATCTGTTGAAACACCGAGAGCGCGATGTGCTATTCAAGGTTTCAGCCAGAATGCATTGCAATATATGTACTGAAGAGGGCGAGGTATTAAATTGAAACAACATTATTTTTGAAAGGCATCTCGAAGATTCCATCATTTCTGTCCGTGTTCTCATTGGGGACGGTCGGAAGATCGGATCGGACGTTTATCGGCAGATAAATAAATACAAACACAAAGAAACACAAAGAAAAAGGCAAACACAAAGAAGCAAACACTAGATCTGCAACGGTGGGAATGACCAGGAACTTATAGGATGGCGTTAAGCGCAAGCCGCAGATCGTCTGTTTTGAATCCGCACGTAGATGCCCTAGACCATGGCAATGTGAAAATGGCACACAACGCAACTGAAATGTCTTTGCTTTCAGCTTTTAACCCAGTGGGATAATGAGGAAGACATAGCATAAGCACCTAGCTATCAACGTCGTGCGATATTTTTGTTGAGAGTGCTGTCTACTTGACAGAAGCACTCACCAATCAAGTTTGTATGCAGAGAGTTGTGTCTACTGGGCGAAAGCACCTAGCAATCAACTCTGCATGATACTTTTTGTTCAAAATCGTGCCTACTCGGCAGAAGCACCCAACAATAAACTTTGTGTGATATTCTGTGCTGAGAGTTGTGCCTACTCGGCAGAAGCACACAACAATCAACTTTGAAAAACGACGACATTGATGCTTCCCTTCATAGCATGCATCTGACTGTTCCCGAATGAGACCTGGGTGTGACGGCGGCGACTCAGTGTGCCGTCGTCCTGCTCACAGGACGAGTGGGGAACGGCGGCCATCAAGTCGGTGGAGCTGGACGACTCCCTCGGAGGCAAGCCCGTCCAGCATCGGGAGGTGCAAGACCACGAGTCTCGGCTCTTCCTCTCCTACTTCAAGAAAGGTCTGCACTCCATGTTGCACGTCAAGCAGTGTGTCTGTTAACTACCGGCATTGTGCATTTCTGCAAAGCGTTGAACCGAGTTGAAAAGGATCGAATGGCGATGCCAAATACATCATATCATACGATCAGCTTCGCACGTTGAAATAGAAGCACCTTATTTTGTGGTAACGATGGGAACACATATTAGTGCTATATTATTGTAAGTCAGCAGTCACCTGAACCACGCGCAAAAGAAATTGAAGTCAGCAGTCACCTGAGAGCTCTTCCTGTTCCGAGTCTATTAAAATAGTGATTGAAGAGTTAATAAATATCAAACAGAACAAATTCCTAAGGCCTTCAACAATTTCTTTTCAACCATTGGCAGCAAATTATAAAAGAAAACTACTACTTCTAACAAAGATACAATAGAATACATTGCAAGGCATGACTATGCTATTTGGGAACAAGACATGTACACTAATGAAATCCAAATTGAAACAATTATAAAGTCACTGAACTCTGTTACAGGAGGGGCTGATGGCATTAGTACAGAAACTATCTTACTGACTTACAAAAATAGCCTGAAACAAATCACCCACTTCTTTAACCTCTCCCTGAGAAGTGGAATTTTTCCTAAACAACTAAAACAAGCCATAATTATCCCCATATTTAAGGCAGGACAACGGAACAAATTCACAAATTATACGCATATTTCTATGCTACCAGTATTTTAAAAAATCCTCGAAAAAGTGGTATATTCTTATCTCATATCTTATCTGGAACTAACCAATATACTCAGTAAACTCCAATTTGGATTTAGAAAAAAACATAGCACCTGCATGCCAATTGCTCACATTTACGATGAAATAACAAAATCTTTGGAAAAGAAAGAACTTGCTTGTGGGCTTTATATTGACTTGAAAAAAGCATTTGATACTGTGAGCATGGACATTCTACTAAAAAAACGAACATATTGGTATCTCAGAAACTCTACTCAGGATATTACATTCATATTTAAAAGATCGTTCCCAACAAACAAAAATAAATGATGTCATCTCAGAGCAGAGTGCATTTGGGAGTTCCACAAGGCTCCATACTTGGTCCACTACTCTTCCTTATATACATAAATGATTTGGGTAATTCTTTAGATTGAACATTCTATTTATTTGCTGATGATGCTGATTTCATGACGAAAGCTACAAATATAAACGAACTACAAATTAAAGTAAATGCCATTGCTACAGGAATAACTAAATGGTTTCAAGCTAATAGATTATCACTGCATGTGACAAAAACAAATTACCAAATGTATTCCAGTATGCTTAGTGCTGACTTAAACATAACCATAAATTCTCAAAAAGTTCACAGCAAGCAGCAAATCACATATCTTGGTGTAATAGTTGATGCAAAATTAACATGGAAGTATCACATAGCATATGTTGCTGAAAAATCTATCAGAAATCTATGAATAATGGGAAGAGCAAAATACTTTATTTTATTGGAAGAACAAAATACTTTATTGCAGTCGTGAATTAAAATATTTGTATAATACTTTGATTCTTCCCTATTTAAATTATTGTGCATTAATATGGGGAAACGGTTTTCCAACACGATTAGACAGAATTGTTAAAATACAAAAAAGGGCATTAAGAATCATAGATAATCAGCACTATGCAAACCCTACAAATTAATTGTTTGTCAAATATAACATTTTGAAGTTCCCTCATATTGTACAGGAACAGAACATATTACTACTTCACAGATTTTTAAATAAAACATTACCAATCACTATAATAAATATGTTCCAATACTCATCACCAAGTAATTTAAGGCATGTTGATCATTTCCATGTACCTTTTTCATCGGAATCCTATAGACTTCATTCCATATCATTTATAGCACCAAGAACTTGGAATAGTATTATTGGTTCAAAATTTCCTTCCTGTAATCATGTACCTATTAAGAAGGAAGATATAAAAACAAGTTACCAGAGCTTATTTCATTGACTTATATATCACAAACTAACTGGAGAGCAAAAATTAACCTTGATCGATTGCACACTACAAAAAAGCAGAGGAATTATTATATGTAGGTTATTAATATAAGTATATGTGAGTAAAGCTGGATCAGCAAGTATATGCATATGTGAATATGCATGTGTAGCTATATGCTTAATTGCATGTAAATATAGGTGTGTATATGCAGGCGTGTGCATGTGTATGTGTGTAAATGTGTATGGATGCATATGTATGTATGTTTATACATGTGCATGCTAGTATATGTGTATGTATGCATATTTGTATACATGATGTGTGAGCACATATGTGTCTATGTATGTGAAGTATGTGTTGGTGTACATGTTTCATGTGTGTGCATATGCAGGTATGTGTGCTTGTGCATGTGTATATACATGGATCCAACCTTTCGTTTTCTCCCCCTCATAACACATTTCACTTTGTGGCCCCAGGAGTTCCTTGGTGTTACTAGCTTGCTACCTAGCTGAGGTGCTGCTGGGGCTACTTCTACTAATAACTGGTGGTAGCCTATCTGCAAACAAAAAGACAAAAAAGGATGCGACCAGTTGTAGTGAACTGGAGGTATGCAGAAAGATGACATATGTATTGGCATCTTCAGGCATTCCTAAGCTGGCTGTCCTAACTTTTGAATAGCTGGCCATAGGAAAGTCCAAATTTAAGAAAAAGAAGAAAAAAGAAAAAGAAAAAAGAGGTCTATAAGCGTTATGTCATAGCTACTTGAAAGGGGCCTGTATTAAATATCGAGGCGACTGGACAAGTGCGGGCTGATCCAGAAATTCTGATCAGGAGGGGGAGGGGTACTTAACTGAAGGCACACCATTTCTTCGGAGGAGTGCCACTGATTGAAGCATTCTGAAGGTGAAGGAGAGGCGCTCTTTCTACTCAAAGACAAAATAAAATTTGCCTTTGAAAAAAATAAGGGGAACGAGGTGCACTCGAGCGACCCTGGAGTGCCTTTTTCAGTCTGAGGGGTGCCGCCTTTCCATGGGCGCATATGCCCTATGTACATACCTCCTGGAATCCTTCCCTGTAGACAAAAGGAATCAGCAGAGCAGAGTGCTACTTACAGAAGTCTTTTTATTTCCGCAGGAATTCAATACCTGAAGGGTGGTGTAGCCAGCGGGTTCCGGCACGTCGATCCAGAGGACTATGAACCGGCTCTGTTGCAGGTCAAAGGTCGCCGCAATGTCCGTGTGACACAGGTGAGAATGTCACTACCTCCATACATATTCCAAATTCCGACTTAGGTGGACATTGCTTGTTTGTGTGTTTGAGTGGACTCGACAATAGTTTTATATAATGCTAGATAGGCTGCCGATGTCCATATGGCGCCACACACCAGTTATCTAACAACAACATATCCAGCGGTCGCCAGGTTCCGGCGAATAGTTCGTCTGCGACAGCTAAGAAAAGAATGGATGAAAAAACACATTATGGTGGACGTGATTTTAAGGTGGACACATTTATTGTGACACCAGTCGCAGTTTATGTGGACGTTTTGAAGCTGATTAGCCGGTTTTAAGGTGGACTTATCTGTAGTGATTAAGCCCATTGTTTCGGTGGACCCGTGAGGGAATATGCAATTCGCGGTTTACCTGGACATTTTTAGTTCAAAGAACAAATTTAAATGGACTTGAAATCATAGCTGTCGCAAGCGGCTGATGTCCATTTGTTTGGCTTAGAGTGCAAGGATGGAGGAAATCTTTGGTCAAATGCATATGCTGAAGGGAAAAATCCATGTGTTGAGAGAGCAACAGAAAGATCCATGAAACAGTACATATATACTCCATTCCAGAGGACTGTCCAAAATAAGTGTCCAAACTTTGGGAAAAAATCGTTATAGGTATTTCCATGCTTGAACGTCAAGCATTCTGAGAAAATCCATCAATCATTTTTAAACGCTTCATTTTATTTTTTTCCTCACCACAATGACGTTGGGTAACATCAATAACTGATCTGGAGCCAAGAACAGCAAGCGTTTTTAGATGTACTCCGCAAACGAACTGGAAGGGATTCCAACAGCTTACGCTTTGCCGCATCGTCCACAAGCTAGATGAGGGCATCGATCGAAACTCCCTTCCCCCGCCTTTGACCGCCCAGGCGCAAGTCACCGAATAAGACATTGATGTCTTATACAACCATAAATTCCACAGCAAAGGAATCGGAAATTGCAGACGCCAACATCGGTAGCGGATATTTATTAAATATTTGCCTGACACCGCAGCGAAATCTTCCGTGGTCTAGTTACACTGAGGATGATCCAGAATAATCGGCGCGCAACCGCTCACTAGCGCTGCGATCGCCTTGGCAGCATAGACGCCATACGACGTGGGTAATCGTCCAGGTTTGCTCCCAGGACACCCTCCGTTGACATCAGCAGCTTTGTGAATTTCGATAGCTCCACGGTGCTGTCAGAAGACGCTAGTATTACCTATCGCTTCCTCTTCATCAGGTGATGCTGGATCTAGTTGCAGCTCTGCCGTCGCTCAGCCTGGTACCGGCCGGTCAGCGTGTCTGGCTTTGTCTTCCTCAAATGATGCTGGACCCAGTTGCTCCACCCCGGCAAAGCCCGGTACCGACCGATCAGCGTGTCTAGCTTCCTGCTCAGGTGATGATGAATCCAGCTGCAACTCTGCTCCCCAGGGCGAGGTACCGGCCGGTCAGCACTTCTGATTTTCTCTTCCTCAGGTGATCCTGGATCTAGTTGCTCTGCCTCTGCAGAACCAGGTACCTGCCGTTCAGCGCGATCAGCTTTCTGACCAGTTGATGCTGAATAAAACTGCAACTCTGCCTCCGTAGAGCCAGGTACTGGACGGTCAGCGCGTCTGGCTTCCTCTCCGTTCGGTGGTGCAGGATTCAGCTGCAGTTCCGATTCTGCAGAGTCCGGGAACGACGAGTCAACATCGCCCTCTGGAAAACCACACAAGGGCGCAATGATTAAGTATACCAAAAGGGTTAGCTTCACTTAACCCGCGCCCCACCGGTGCCCCCGCCTGCAGAGCCGGAACCCGGCTCTCCCAAGCTGAAAATAATGTGTTGGGTCCGGAGACGTACAACGAAACACCACAATTACTCTGACGTGTAGATTTCGAAACACACGTTGCCTTTGACCACATCTCAACTAGTGAGGCTATCCGAGGCCATTCCAGGTCTAAATCAGCAAAAATTTAACCTTTTGTTTAACATGGATAGGTTTCCTCAGAATATTAACTGTCTAAGTATGTGCACAGAGTGAAAATTCCATGGCGAATATATGAAATTTGAACTTGGAGACTTCTTCGGTCAACGTCATGCTATGATATAGGTTTGTCCATGAATTATCATAAATGATACGTACACGTTATGCCAAACTTTGACAAACATTCGAACTTTGATAGCGATGAGAAAGAAGGAACTGGAGAGAAGGAAAAATGGAGACTGTTGGGCGAAAAACGGACACGGTCAGGTGTCCTGTGTCAGTCGACGCAGATTAAAACACACTAGCAACAAGCACAGATCCGGAGTAATTTCCAGAACATTGGCAAACGGTTATTCTAAGGCTGTGCAAAAAACATGTGATGAAATGCATCGTTGCCAATTTAAGCTGATTGAAAATGTCCCAGTGAAGTCAGCATCTAAGATCCACGGGCCATACAAACACATGAATAGAATACACACCCTGAACCTGCTGTTCGTGAAACACACATTCAGCCTTCTGTACAGCAACCGTAAGCCTAAAAGGTATGTGCACATAGCCCAAGGTAACGAATATCCCATGGCTAACAGAAACAAGAAGCATTGAGCTTCATGGGAACATTTAACCCAGAACTTGGCTAAAAGATTAAGTGCTAGGACAATGCATGGCCACATAAATGTAAACATTAGCGACAAAATCGATAAGAACTGCTCACCTCGGTGTAATGGTAAAGGACTGCAGGATTCATGTTTTGGGCTGGCTCGCAGGTCAGGACTCTGGGGAGAAGAGGAACGTTGTTATGGTCATTTTCGAAGCAAACTCAGTTCAGATAAGGATTCTGCCGAAAGGTAATCGTTATTGCGAAAGTATTCACAGGAAGCCACGCTCGAGTTACGATTATACGCAAGAAGCAGATCATCCTTTCCCATTCCATTGCACTTAATTGTTTACTTACTCTTGATCCTTACATTAATCTACCTTGTGTGTTAAGCGAGGCACCGATACCGGCTGACACACCCCAAACTGCAGCATCCCTGCCTTGCCCAGTCTCAACTTCTAACCGAACATCCTCCCTACAGCCCATTGCCTATCATATTTACATTCCTGTTGATGTCACTCATTTCGACGGGCACCATAATGGTCACCATGGTCACCGTGGATGTATGTGTTTGCAGTACATATAAATACAAGGGGGAAGGAAGGAGGTCACCCACCTCACTTCTGACTCAAAATATTTGCTTCATGCAAAGGAGTGCGACCAGTGTTTGCTCCACGTTCAGGCTTGCCGGCAGCAAGGCGCCCGGCTCAGGGATTTCCGAATTTACCGCGCTATGGCTTAACTCGTCATTGCAACGAGTTAAGCCAGGATCCAAACCAATGCATTGGTTTGGATCCTGGGCCAGAAATACTGGTCCATACCACTGGCTGGGGGCTTTTGTTCCACCGAATAACTCAGAAACTAATGGCCGGATTAATCACTGCTGCCTATCACCACTAAACTGCGCCACTTTGTACAAACATTTGCGCTGATCCACCCCCCCCCACAGATTTGGTGTGACACAACGATAGCATATTGAATGTTTCCCTGATCTAAATACAAGTGTGGTCCAGACAGTTTCAGTTCCCAACCGTCAGGGGGGGGGGGCACCTGTTTGGTCCTCCCTAATCGCGGTTGAGGATGGGAGGCACGACAGAGATGGCCCTCCTGGATCAACCCTTGGCTACTTTACCGACAAGTATGGGCGTAGAAAGATCACACTTTTGGGTGGGGGCAGATGGTTTTCATGCCGTTATTTTCAGTCAAGTGTATTTAGTATTGAGCATAGGCTTAATGCTAAAACTTGACATGCCGCTGGGGTGCCATTGGCGGGTCCAAGGAAAAAGGGGAAATGGGGCCATGCCCTCTCCCAAGAATCTGATTTTTGTTTCAATTTGGCACTAAAATGACATGTTCTCAAATTATCAGAACATTTTATTACATAAATATTGTCAGACAGACAGACCAGACGACTGTTAGCTGTTGAAATCCGACGAATTGTTCGAAATCGGAGTTTTTATTTGCCCCCTATGCCAAGCTTTTGGATCCGCCACTGGACTATGCCCCCTGCTCTTATTCCCACGCCCATGCCGTAGGAACACGGGAACCAGCCTTAGCTAAAGGGGATAAATTATTCGCGGATTTAATTGATTTACAAGGTATTTGAAGTGTTACTCGCTATTCTTGACACTGATTGTTTTTTTTTTTTTCTTTTTTTTCCCCCTCCCCCCCCCTTTGGCGCGGGGGAAGGGGAGGGAGGGGGGGGGCTCCCAACCCCAATTTTTTTTTTTGGGGGGGGCCCCCCCCCCCACACCCCCCCCCCCCCCTGACACTAAAAGCAACG
Organism: Ashinkailepas kermadecensis; assembly: GCA_034440615.1. Lineage (NCBI taxonomy): Eukaryota > Metazoa > Arthropoda > Thecostraca > Neolepadidae > Ashinkailepas > Ashinkailepas kermadecensis. Next base: position 50,052 of record JAOTOM010002864.1, on the reverse strand, counting down.
AAATAATTATACAGACGACAGCTAAATACCACGCACTTTTCACAGTACCGGAATTTTATGTGCGAATACTTCGGCTGCTAAATAATTAACGAGGGACTACTGCTTCTCTTTATTTCAAAGTGATGGCTTCAGCACTTACTTCTCCTTTTGGTATATTTTTTTTGTATTTGGACTGCGTTTCCCTTAATCAGTGTAACAAAGTGTTAATTAATAGCAATAGGTATGCTCAAATAATTATGTAATGTTGGCAAGAAGCACTGAATGTGATACACGAGGTGCTCATGCACAAGAAGTGGCTCATGTTCATATGATATCAAGCAAGTGTTGTTACCGTATTGACATTGTCGATTAGGTAGGTACCTACCAGACAAGATGGATCAAATCAGCATTTCCAGCTCCAGCTTCAACGTAGGTAACTGGTAAGGTAACAAAGATACTAGACTGACTGATAGGCAAGTGGTAGGCAATCGGCAAGGCCATACAATGGCAGTTATGTCGACAGTGTAGGTTTGTCAGTCTAATTTCAGTTAACCCAATCTCAGGTTGTCCAGCAATTGAATAGCCTGTGAAACGTTACATCTGTACAGTCTGAGTGTAGCCCGCGCCACCATAAGCATGGTGACAGGTCACTGTGGCCAGGCTCCTCCCAAATTTGCAGCTTTAACATGGAGTTTATGGATGTGGATGGATGTGGACTGGAAAGAGTTGCAGCATAACTGCCCCATGCCCTCCTGCCCTCCCCCATTTGTATCTTGATCCAATGCCCATGTGAGCAACCATGCATGATGAACGATAAGGAATGAAACAAAATCGCCAGATGCGTGACATCTAACATTAACGTTCTGTGCCAGGTTTTTCTTCTAAGCAAGGGCGTCGCCACCGGGGGGCAGAGGGGGCAGTCGCCCCCTGCCGTGAGACTGGGGGGAGGGCGCGGCCCCCCCATGAAATTTGAGGAGGCCCCTATCCGGAAATGCACAGGAAAAAAGTGAGCAAGGAGGCCGACGAGACATGAGAGGAGGCCTCCAAGACGTGAGAGGAGGCCCCTAATTTGAAGAAGGAGTCACCTAGGAGAGGATAGGAGGCCCCAGAAATCAAGAGAGTGCCAATAATTGGCACGGAGGCCCCCAGGAATGCAAAGGAGGCCCCCAGGATTGCAAAGGAGGCCCCCAGGATTGCAAAGGAGGCCTCCAGGATTACAATGGAGGCCCCCAGGATTGAAAAGGAGGCCCCCAGGATTGAAAAGGAGGCCCCCAGGATTGAAAAGGAGGCCCCCGGGATTGCAAAGGAGGCCTCCAGGAATGCAAAGGAGGCTCCCAGGATTGCAAAGGAGGCCCCCAGGATTGCAAAGGAGGACCCCAGGATTGCAAAGGAGGAATCCAAGATTACAAAGGAGGCCCCAAGGATTGCAAAGGAGGCCACCAGGATTGCAAAGGAGGCCCCCAGGATTACAAAGGAGGCCCCCCAGGATTGAAAAGGAGGACCCAGGATTGCAAAGGAGGACCCCAGGATTGCAAAGGAGGCCCCCATGATTGCGAAGGAGGCCCACATGATTAAAAAGGAGGCCCCCAGGATTGCGAAGGAGGCCCCCAGGATTGCAAATGAGGCCCCAGGATTGCAAAGGAGGCCCCCATGATTGCAAAGGAGGCCCAATACGGGAAGGGAGATCTCAGAAAATGAGAGGAGGCCCAAAGACGGAAGAGAAAGCCAGTGGATATGAGATGAGGTTTCGGAGACGCAAAAGCAGTCCCCAAAACGGGTAAGGTTCCACCAAGATAGAAAAGGATGATCCAGAAAAGTGTCAGGAAGCACCTCATTCGGAAAAGGACGATATAAGATTGGAAATGAGACCCTATGTTGAACGAAAGCCCCTAAAGCAGGAGAGAAGGGCAATTAGATAAGAGGGATGGCTCCCAGGCGAGAAAGAAGGTTTCAAGACGGGTAAGAAGGTCCCCAGGAAATGACAAGGTAACTGAGATAGGAAAGGTTGCTTGTAATTTGGAAGAGGAGGCACCTGAGAGAGAACAGGAGTCTACCAGGAGATAAGAGGCCACCCTTAAAATGGGTAAAGATAGAATCAAAACGCAGAACAGGAAGCCCCGAAGACGTGAGAGGAGGCCCCTAATTTTAAAAAGAAAGCCTCTAGAAGAGAAAAGGAGGCCCCTGCCGGACTCGAGAGGAGTCCCTCGAGATGGAGTAGGTCTCCAGGGCCTAATGAGGCCCCGACGACCGAAAGGAATTCCCAGGAAATGAGAGAAGGCCCTTAAGATGGGAGTGGTAGGTAGCAGGTATGGAAGGAGGCGAGGTTCCCAAAATTGAAGATCCCCTCAAGACGGGTAAGCTTTGCGAGGACAAAGGAGGAGGCCCACGAGGCGTGGCAGGAGACCCCTAATTGGCAGAGGATGCCCCTGGAGCATGAGAGGAAGCCCCATTCCATGTTAAAGGGGCCCCAGGATGTAGGAGGAGGCCCTCCAAAACGGGAGAGGAGGACCATTGAATATGGAGGAGGGTAGGACGCACGAGAAGACGTCCAAAACCGGGAAAGAGGCTTCTGGAAATGAGACGAGACACCAAAGACGCGAGAGGAGGTCTATAATTTGCAAGAAGCCCCTGAAATGGCAGAAGTGGTGCCGGGGTACTTGAAAATCGCGATATGGGCCCAAAAATATCCGGCCAGGGCCCCTGAAAATCACGCTGAGCCTAGGGGTACCAAAAATTCACGCCCGGACCATGAAAATCACGCTAGTGGCACGATAGGTCGTACCGTTCCCCAACAGTATCATTGGGCCACAAATGAAGCCGGGGCAACGAAAAACAATCCGGACATGGATAATCACTCTGGGGCCTCAACAATGACACCAAAAGCATCCAAAACGTATTGGACACCCACAAAGTGTCGAGGTCGCTAAAACTCGCGCTAGGAATCCAAGCAGATGACGTCGGGACACAAGAGATTACATTGGACAAAAAAGTCGCGTCGCAGCCCTTGAAAATCTCACTGGGAACCAAAAAGGTCGCGCCTGGATCCCAAAGGTTGCAGCTGCCCCAAAATCAATTATCAACCGGAATGTCACTCTGCGCCCCCAACAAATTGGGTCAAAGAACCCCCAAAACCCGTTGGGCACTGGAAAAAAACGTGTCAGAGCACCGACAAAAATCGCACCTGGAGACCAAAGAATCGTACCAGGACCCAAAATATCACATAAGGACCTTTTAAAAAAAAACTCGATGTCCAAAAGTCCACACAGAGACCCGATCGAATCGACCCCAGCACCGGAAAATTAAGAACAGGTCCGGAAAAAAGTTTACCCGGAGGGCATTTATACTCCGAAAGGTGCCATCGGCTGAAAAAAAAGTCCTTCGGTGGCCGCAGTGACATATCAAAGGGGCAAATTCCCCCTCCCTCCTAAGAGGGATATGCTCCCAAGAATCGAGCCGAGGCCCCCAAAAGTCGCGCTGGGGCCACAAAAATTCGCGTCGGTCCACCAGAATTCGCGTAGGGGCTCAAGTAAATACGGCGGGCCCCAGAAAACTCGCCCCGAGGCACGAAAATCTGCAACAGGAATCGCCAAGATCGCGTTGGGGTAACAGCTAAATACAAGCGCCCCGCAAACTCGAACCGGTCCCACAAAATTTCGCGCTCGGACCCACAATTCCCATCGGTAGTACCACAAATTTGGTCTGGGCATCAAAAATTAACGTCGGGGCTGCCAACAATTGGCGTCTAGGGCCCACATAGGCACCGTGTGACCCCCAGAGTCGCATCGGTATCCGAAAAATAATGCCGGAGCCCTCCAAAATATGGAGGGATTAAAAAAAAGGCCGGGTCAGGACAATGGTTCTGGAGCACCGAACATGTCATCAGATGCCTTGACAAATCGCGCACGGCATCGAAAAGCATACCGGAGCTCGAAGAAAATCGAGGTGAGATACAAGAACATGGCGCCAGGGACTCGAAAAATCAGGCCGGATTCGGAATTTAAAAAAAATTCAGAAGAGATCCACAAAAATCGTGTTGAGCCCAGATAACAGGCGTTGGGTCCCGGAACCACGAGCCTGGGCGCGATAAGTCGCGCCAGGACCCAGAAAAATCGCACCGAAGCCCCAAAATCGTACTGGGACCCCACAAATGTGCGTCAGAAGCCCCAAATAAACACAGCGGAACCCTAAGAGTACAACGGGGACCGAAAATGCGACTGGCCCTCCAAAGCGCAGTCTCGCAAAAAGCGACAGGGCCCGAAAACACGCGTTGTAGCCATAACTATATATACCCGGAACTCTAAAAAACATTATTTAAAAAAAACACCGGAAGCTCTCAAGGCACGCAAGGGCCATACGACCGCACAAGGGCCTGAAAAGAGGCTGGGGCCGCAAAAAGCAGCATGGTGCCAAAACGAACAAAAATACCGGGCACTAAGTAAACACATCGGTTTCTTTGAAAGCGCCCCGACAACTAAAAAACAATCTTCGGTGCGCAAAAAAGCAACAAAACCCTAAAACGAGAGCGGTTTCGAAAATGCGTTGGGCCTCTAACAAAAATGGATTGGAGCCTTAAGACACATCCGTAGACGAAGAAATACGAAACGGGTCAAAAGAAGTACACTCAGGCAGGGCCTCGATTCGGTAGCCAACCAGGAAGCATGTTTTATCAAAGATATGAGGTGCATCAAAGCTCAGCGGGTATCCGCATTTCTTCACCATAAAATATGGGAAGTAGGGAACTAATGATCGAATTTTATTAATCGAATGTTCGCAGCGAACGCCCATACGAAGTATTTATCACGTCAGATGTGGCGCAGGTCTATCATGTGGTAGCAATTAGCAAAGCGTAGCAGGCCCAGCAGAATCCGTAGCATCGCACGAAGTGTGGCGAATGCGCCGAATGCGCAAGATGGGTGTGCACGTGCACTAACGTTGGCGTCGTGGCGACCGGGCACTATGAACTGGAATGTCTGAAATTGGGAAATTTTACATTTTAAAGTGATTTGTGTAGGTGCAATTTCAGCAGTATGAGGTAACTTATCAAGGGATACCAAAAGATTACATACGAACAGGGTGGGGGAGCTAGGGTTGATTGGTTGGTTATTGGTTTTACGACACGTCGACCGTTGAGTCATATAGCGTCGCCAATCTCTCACGCCGACTGGTCGCGGGCGAAGAGTAGCGACAGGTGAGATTCGAACCCACAATCTTTCGATTGCGAGACGAGCATCTTACCCCTAGACCACTCGTCCCCAGCTAGGGTTGAAATCCGACGAATCAGAAACGATAGTGGTAGAGTAGGCCCCTCCACAGGATAATTCAGTTTATCACTAATTATTTTATTTAAAAAGGTCCCCTTTGACAAAATAGTGGTCGAAATCGGAGGACTTTATTGAGTAGTTGGACCCCCTCCAAATACGTTTGTCCCTCCCCCCTTGACGCAAATATAGGTGCGCCACTGGTCCCCCAATAGTTTTCAGAAACTTACGCCCATGGAGCAAAGCCAACATTGCGGGAGCAAATTCCCCCTCGCAATCATACAAAACAACACCGATGCCCCATATTAAATGGGAGGAATGATGTTTTAAAATGTATTTTCTTCCTACGAAGTTGTCTTCTGTGATTACAGCCTGCATGATTAGAGCTTCCCAGCTTCAATACCTTCTCAACGACATAATATAAAAACGGTACAGCACAGCGATAACCATGGGCGTGACGGCGTGGAATTCGAAGGTTTTGCATTATTTATGCATTGTCATTGTTACATTGTTGCATTGCCATTGATGCATTGCCGTTCAATGCTTGTTCTTGGCGTGAATTTATTCGCGGATGAGTTATTATTTTAGCTTCTGTGCCAAGTGCCTTGCAGCCAGCACCAAATGTTATATACAAAATTCCTAGGATGACGATCAGAAAACCAATTCAATCCACTTCTCGTTATCACCTTCACGAAATTATCGTCCTAGGACTGGGAAATGATCGTTTAAGCTTGCTTATGAGATCAAGCTAGTGGGAATTATTAACAGTGGTGATGAACCTAGCTACATTCAGTTAACCTTGGTGGACATAGAAGTGGGTTGATCAATGGGAGATATCTTTACGATATGTTCAGCACGAGCTCCACCATCTCGCTACAATCTAGAGGCCAGCGGGAAGATTCTTCTCGTCGATAAAGCATAAAGATATTGGTTTGTTTTGGCACTGACGTATTTGTTCACATTTGCTTATTTATACCCTGGTATGGCTCAGTTCTCATCGAAAAAAAAATATTGCTATTGCGTTTTGCGTAAATGATGCACCATGCCAACAACAAACAAGACATCAATATGAAATCATGTTCCAATTCGGAAACCATACTAAGAGCCTAAAAAGCAATAGGAGGCCCTAACACAGTGGAGGCCCCCTTTCGGGGAGCAGGGGGCCCCGTATCAACATTGCCCCCCCCCCTGGAAGAATTTCGTGGCGACGCCACTGCTTCTAAGTGCATACTAACTGATGGGATCAGTGTCCACTTGAGCTTCTAGAAGACAAAATTATCCTCAAATGTTGTGATGTGCAACATTTTTATATCTCAATTACATACTTATATTTTATGTCCCAATATGTCCCAATTATTGCAATTACCACATTTGATGCTAATAAAACGTTTTAGTATTGTGTTTTAACGTGTTCACAAGCTTTACACACATTTTACCTCCATAAAGCAAACAAAGTGGAAGTTAGAAAATTAAATAAATGGGAAATAAAATAATGGAACTTGTTTTTCTTCATATGCAGGATATATTAGGCTGGGTTAGATTTAAGTCGTGAAATGCTTGGAAAAAGATACGTGAATTTTTCCACCTTTTCTGAAAATGTAGGTTAAGCTAGGTAATGCTATATTTTTATTTTTTAACAATACGTTTCATGCTATATTACCTAACCCCGAGTCACTCTTTCCTGTCATTTTGCTTGCCAACGGAAAATTAAGCATTTGTAGAGGAAATGAGTGCTCACTGCATCTTAATCAAATTCCTAAACAATATGGGATAAAATTCAAAGATCAATAAAACACCTTCAGGCACAAATTTACCAAAAATGCAAAGTTAGCGCATACCCATACACACATACACATATACACATATATGCATACATGCATACATGCATGCATGCATGCATACATACATATATACATACATACATACATATATACATATATACATAAATACATACATATATATATATATATATATATATATATATATATATATATATATATATATATATATATATATATATATATATATATATATATATATATATATATGTATAGCCCTTCCTCCCCAAAAGCATTTCGTGATAGGATCACATAACAGGAAAGCACAGTTGCTCAGGTGCATCAGATTGTATTGTCATTTGATTATTTGACATGTTGGGAATTGGAGCTGCATTTCTGTTCCATCACTCCTGCCATAAATACCATAGTTAAGTTTGAATACTGCAGAAAGTGGTTGTTGATGTATATTTGTATTTTTCTTCATGATTTATGATCTTGGTTTTAGTTCTAAATTATTCCTTTTTTCTTTCTCTCACCAGAAAAAAAATAAACTTCCAAACATTTTCTTCTGGCATCAGTCATTGGCAACCATAAAATGAGCTGCGATCACTGTTCGCTGAAGCTCGTAGTTAAAAATGGGCTTTCAAGGAAAACCGGTTTCGATCCCATCTCGGGATCGTCGTCAGTTCACTTATTTCGGTAAGGTTAAAAAATGACATCACGTTCACATTTGAATTATATCCACAAAACGTGAACACCACGATAAAACACTTCCTGACCGAAACTTTTGAACCTTACCGAAATAAATGAACTGACGACGATCCCGAGATGGGATCGAAACCGGTTTTCCTTGAAAACCAATTTTTTACTACGAGCTTCAACGAACAGTGATCGCAATTGATACACTGTAGTCACAAACGTTAACATGAATACAATGATTTGTTTGGGATAGATATGATGGCTATTGAAGGTTAATGGTAAATGAAAGATAGGAATTCAGGGGTAGGATTCATAAACTTTTGGTGGGACCTAGGACCCACCAGCTTTTCCTTGGTCCCACCAACTTCCTGTTCTCTTAACATAGGACCTTATGGGATGGGCCCACTAGCCAAATTGACAGCACTCATTTCCTCCATGCATTGAGCTCCACCAATAATGTTCAAGCTTCAGATTGTCAGATCCCAATGTCAGATTTAATCAAAATAAAGTTATACATCAGCAACGAACTACTTATAATGGGAAATGCTTTGCACATGCACCTAAATATTCACTGAGGTTTGTTGGACAATTCATTTTTTTCAGTTAGTTTGATGGGGAAAAACATTTAGGTGCCAAGCAGCTTCATTTGGAATTGGTCTATGAGGGCGACAGGACAAAATGCAGCCATAATTTTCACCAAAAATTGAACGTGGAAAAGGCAAGGAAAAACGCATGGCACATCACAACATTTTATGAGAATCATGTCTTCTAGAAGCTCAAGTGGATACTGATCCCATCAGTTAGTATGCAATTTGAACTGAAAGCTAGTACAGAACAATGATGCTGGATGGCATTGCTTTGTTATTCCATCACCATATGTGGAATTTCCCAGGATAAAACAAATCCATTTTCAGCAAAAAACATTACACATTTTTGCTTGTGGCCATAGGTGGAGGCTTGGTAAAACTATTGATGTCTTCAACATAGGGTTCAACCACATTCCTTTCATGCAATAGCACACACTGAATGCTAAACCGGCAAGATGATTAGTGTTGCATTGGAAGAACCAAATACATATATTCATCATCAATGAAGGCCTAGTGTGCTTTATTTAATTAGCAGCATTTGTCTCCTGCAACAAATATCAACAATGATATTGGCGTTCCCTGGCAATACTAATAATTTGATTGGCATATATTGCACCAGGAACATGGAACACCAAAACAAAAAGTGTCTCCACCTCTGCTCGTGTCTCCGACTGAATGGAACATTTAGGCAAACATTTGAATGGGTTTTATTGCACCAATGACTTACGTATAGAGGTCTATCGCTCTGGCAAATGGATCATTCTTGCACCATTCTTAGTGGATCTGCCCCACTGTTCCTAACCCAATAATTCAAAATAAAGTCTCTAATTTGCGTGACATAAAGCGATACTGCAAGCAATAGGTGTAAGTGCACATAAATAACAATTTCCACTTACCTGAAGCCCAAGGCTGGAAATCTTGCCACTTCTGATTTGTGACGTCACATTCTTGCGCATGTGCCAATAACCGCACATAACTTTCAATGAATTACCAGAACCACGCCATCCATACGTTGTTCTGAAAACGAATTGTATCAATTGCATTGATATGCACCTCAAGATGTCAACAGCGTTGTAGTGGTGGCATTCCTGTCCAATCACCAAGGGCCAAACGTCATTTCCCCGTCGTGAGAGATCCCCATCTTACCCGCTGCCGGCTGGCACGCGGAGGACGTTGCTGCGGCTGCTGCTTAGGTGTGAAGTCCTTGCTTCTCGGGTGTTGTCCATGCTTTGGTCTGATTAAAAAGCTTGCTCTAGTCTAGCACAATACAATACTAAATACGTGCTGATGTGGCCTTACTTAATCAGGGCGCACGCTGATTATGCTGGTAGGCAGACCATGGGCCTGCTACCAGGTCGAGGAATCAAAGTGAATGGAACAGCTGGAGATACGGCCGCCCCCTGCCGAGCCTCCCCGGACTGTCCTGGCCAGTTGCCAGCTGACCTTTCCAGCCTGAGGATAAATTCGAGCTGGGGCGGGTAGCGACTCAAATCCTGTCCTGCCAGGTTAGAGGAGATGGAAGGCTGACACACTGCCGACTGATCCACCGGGAAGGCTTGCCGCTTCCGGTGAGATCACGTCGGCATTGATATTTTGTACCCGTTGCTCACAGTTGCCAGTCTGACTTTTCCCCGACTGTCTGCCAGAAATGCGCTACGTCGAACACCTGGCACTGATCCTCCGCCTTGGACACTTTGGCTCCTGCTGTTGAACATGATCAGTATGACGCGGATTTGGAATTTCATATATATATGACTTCTGGTCTGGTCTTTGATCAGTAATTTACATTTACGTAAGGACAGCGTAAGAAACGAAAACTTCAACAGTTCTTCTGTGCTAGTTCAACATATACATCTTACATATGCTTTGTTCTTGAGTTCAAATGGACCAAGGACTCACGCTATGGTCTAGAATCTAACTTTCTAACCTCGAGACTCCAGGCAGCAATGAACATTTTAGAACCCCGCCATTCCGTTCGTGTGCAGCCTTGTGCCATTACCACGCTTTGCCGAAATGCATTATTGCGCTATAATATAACCCATCTTGTGCATTGGGTTTGTGACATCACAAAGCAAACTCCGTTTCTTTTTTAGTGCATCATTCACCACCATTCGACAGCTGGTACGAATGGAGGGACGACCCGACTGAGATTTGGCCGAGTTATTGGACATATTCGGATGCCCCCACAGCTTATGGATGCGATCTAAGTACCCAATGCTCGTGGAATTAAGCATATGAACCCAGACACGCCTAAATTTCCCCAGCTCCACATGCTATTGTGGTGGACATGGCAGTTATACGCACTCAGGTGCCAACAGAGCAGCAATTCAAGGTACACGTGCTATGCACAAACAGACGTTTTTGCACAGTTTATATACATTCAGTCGCCGGGTTTATTGACCAACATTTTTTTTTTATGTGCTGGAGTCGCTCACACCTTAAAGTCTGGTTCAGTAAACAAAACACTGAGTGTGCGATCAGCTGTTTTGACTACATAGGCATAGTAGTGGTCAAAAGGCAGGCCAGTTTACAACTTGTTGGCTCATGAAGCTCTGAAGGTAGGAGGTGCACTGTTTTTGTTTCTTCCTCCTATCGCATATTTATCGCCTATTTTCGGCTATTTATCGATAGCGTTCAAAACAGGAATACGAGTGGCCATGACAACGGCAATATTTTGGGACATAATAGTGCGGCCTATTGTTCTAAAATTAGATCAGATAACATTGAACAGGATCTTCACCACACAACTGCTGTTGGCGGTTGCCTAATCGATAAATATAACCTTTCTGTTCACCGAAATATTTTCCAGAACATGCGGCTCTCTTTAGTTGTATTAGGCAATGCAAGAATAATCAGAGGACACCAAAAGCTAATACGAGGTGTACCGCGTCCTACAAGCATTTTGAAGAGATAGCTGAACTCACTGATGAGACATGAGACATGAGATAGCTGAAAGTTATCACTGCAGATGACGCTGTATGCGAAGCGTGGACCTCGAGAAGGGGAGAGGGGACGGAGGGACGATATATTTCTTTGTTCGATTATTTTCCATGTAGCACCATAGGCGTAATTATAAATCCCACAAGTTGGGGGACGCGTTCCCGCTCTTCCCGAACCGTGGCGACGCCCATAGTGCCCACTGCCAAGCGGGAGTCTTCTACCGCGTTTGCCAATGAACCCGTGCACAGAGGTTGGAGTGATTGTCAAGTAATTCTTGGTATGTAGGTGGAAATAGGTGTGCTGTAACCGTTTGATTTCGTTCGGTGTGCAGGTGGAGATGGGTGTGCTGTAACCGTCTGGATCTTCACGGCGTGCAGGTGGAGATGAGCGTGTCGGCCATGAACCGGGGCGACTGCTTCATACTGGACACGGCCGACACCCTGTACGTGTGGCCGGGCCCCAAGAGCCGGCGGACGGAGCGACTGAAGGCGGTGCAGGCGGCGTCTCAGATGCGTGACAACGACCACGGCGGCAAGGCCAAGATCCACATCCTCGGTAACGTGCACACTCGTTCACGGCACACCACGACACACACGATGCGTATGCGTGCTGGCAGGTTTGCATCCTCAGAGGCTACCCGGCCGCCGTTGGGTCGGCAGCCGAGCGCGATCCACTGGGCGAGGAGGGGGCAGATACTATCCCCATGCTTAACTTCACTTAAGTTACTGGGTGATTTCGTTGCCTTTGGCGGCAAGCGACAAGGCGCCACAAGATGGACTCGGGTCAGTCAAGTATATTTACCTAGGTGTTACATGTGACATCGCAGTTCATTGCAAAGCTGAAAAGTTGACCTATTTGCCAAAGCGTCGAACTTAGTCGAACATCATCACCTTCAATTATCGCTGAGGCCGAATTTGGGTGCATTCATACGCCTTGTATCCTAAGATCGTTGAGAAGGTCGTCGATGGATAAAGATAAGAGATCGAGGTCATAATGGGTGATGTGATATTCCTAGGTCCAATATTTAATCTGGTCTTATGCTTATGTGGTGTACGCTTCTGCACCAAACTTTTGCCAGGAATTCGACAGATACAATACAAAACTTATGCGAGCGCATTGTGGGGTGGGGGTGGGAGTGGGGGGGGGGGGGGGGGGGGGGGTACATGTCCCCGTTACTCTTTGAAGAATACAAATTGACATTGGCAGCCAATAACAGAGTACACAGTGGAAAGGGCAGCAATGCTTCAAACAACTTCAGAAGCTACTGACACCCATTGGCTGATGACCGCAAACGGTGCGGCAACGACGTTCGACACTCAATTTCTTACAATGCTGAGACCATCACTGGCCATCTGGTACGCCATATCTCAGCCATTGCGAAAGTTATTGACTTGTAATTTGCTATGAATATTCGCAATCGGAGTCTGAATCACATAATCGCATCTATGCCGAGAGTCAGAAAAAGCCGAAACATTTGGACACAAAATAGGTTTTCAGAGAAGGATTTTGACAACCATAATTGCGAAGAATATTGCGCATAAACATATTAAGATTGCACAAAGAAAGAATATTGAACATATACATAATTTTTTTTTTTTTTTTTTTTTTTCCTAAATCTTTAGCTGAGGCAAAGTGCCATCTGCTAGAGATTGCTACGTTAAAGAAGGAGTTACGTTAATCCGGCTTATGTGACATCCGGTTATACCAACTAGTCAAGAAAGGAGAGACGCCGTGAAACAAGAAATATGGCGTAGAGACGAAACACGCATGTCATACAGGTACATATACATACATACAGACACTCATGACAATGGAAGGACATTTGGAGGGTGGGCAGCATCGTAACCTCCGGAGAGGCTCCACTGCCCACCTGCGACCTGAAAATCGAAGCGGAGGCCCGACGCCCAGGGCGAGTCGTGGGCGTCGGGCCCGACCTTGTGTGTGTAAGTGTATGTTTTAAGTTAAAGCCTGGAAACCCCTAAAAGGGGAAAACCAGGCTGCTTGGAAAACCCGAGGGTAAAAAACCAAGCGCAATTTAAAAGGAAGTCCGTCCGTAGTAGCCAAATTGGATCGGATCCTGTCTACCTAGTGTGAGATAACCTATATGGACGTGTTTTGCGACGACGGAGAAGAAGAGATGTGGAGCGGAGTCATACAGCCAGTACGGAGTGTGGCGCGTGTCGTATATCTTTTATCAGGCTAGCTTGGAAAAGGAAAATGCGACGGAGGCTTTATATCAGTTCGGAGAGTTTGGTGTCCTGGAGGAAGCGAAAGAGTAAATCAAGTAGTTCTGGGTGGTCATTCCCGAGGAGAGCTTGAAGCGAAAGTTGTGAGTGGATCTTGGCGACATATTGCATGATATAGCGACGGTGAAGAGCATATGCTGGGCAGTCAAGTAAGATATGAGTGACAGTAAGGCGAACATGACATGTGGTACAAAGTGGAAGGCGGTGAGGTCTATGAAAAAGAAAATTGTGTGTCAAATCGGTGTGGCCCAGGCGAAGTCTGGTGAGAACCACCTCGTTCAGACGGGTGTGCTGGTTGGAGGAGGGCCAGCTGGAAAGTGTGGGCTTGATGGTGTGTAGGTGTGTGGTGTTGTGTGACCAGCAGGCCTGAATATACTTTTTGAACAGATTATTTGTGAGGGATAAAAGATCTCCGGGGGGTACTGGGGCTCCGTTGTTATCGGGGAGGTCGATCGCCGCGCGGGCGAGACCATCAACCCGTTCATTTCCCGGGATGCCCCTATGTCCAGGGATCCAGAGCAGTGTGAGTGGAAGGTGTGCGTGGTTGGCATTGTAGAGGTGTCGGATGGCGTGGAGCGTGGGGTGTGTGGTGTTGTGTATTGAGGCGAGGGCGTCCACGGAGGATCGTGAGTCAGTGCATATTGTAGTAGGGGTAGTAATGCGTTGCGCAATGATGTGTTGTAGGCAAGTGAGTATGGCGACTAGTTCTGCTGTGTAAACCGAATGGTGAAGTGTTAATTTGGTTTGACCAGTGTCGGGCCCACCGCACCAGGCGGCTCCCGTACCATTGCTGGTACGTGAGCCGTCCGTGTAGAAGAAGGTGTGTTGTGGGTGGGCCTCTTGATATTCAAAAAATCTAATTTGGACTTCGATGGGGGTGAGCAGGTTTTTGTTTTCCCGAAAGAGATACTCAAGTTTGGGGTGTTTCATGTGCCAAAACGGGATTAGAGGAGGCAATTTGTCGGGGATTACGTTGGGGAATTTGAGTGCAAATGTGAGGACATGGTCTAAATGAATGGCAATATTGTATTTGTTCCTATTATATGTACGTCGAACGGGAGGATTAGAGAGTGCGAGGGTGGCAGGGTGGTTATGTTGTGTTGTGGTGCGAAAGTGGTATCTGACTAGTTGAAGCATTCTGCGGTGTTGTAAGCTGGGGAGGTGGGCCTCAGCCCGGAGACTAGTGATGGGCGTGGTGCGGTGTGCTCCGGTGATGAGGCGTATTGCGTTATTCTGTATGCGTTCAAGTGTTGTGATGTGTGAAGGGGATATATTATCGAAGATAAACGCATTGTATTCCAGGATTGAGCGAATCAGAGTAATATACATTGTGTTGAGTGTGGCCCTGTCTGCACCCCAGTCGCGACCGGAGATGCAGCGCAGGAGATTTAGACGTTTTGCGCAACGTTGTTTTAGATAAGCAATATGGGGGCCGAAACAAAGACTTTTGTCTAGTACGATGCCAAGATAGGTGAAGGTGGTTTGGTGAGGGATAATTTGGTCGCGGTAACGGAGTGGTGTAAGAGGTGGAATGTACGTGGTGAGCCGGGAGAAAAGCATTGTGACGGATTTGGTGGGGGAGATTTGCAGTCCCCAGAGGGAGCACCAGGAATCAATTTGATTCATGGCGCGCTGCATTATATGATTTGCATTGTCTGCCGATGGGTGCGTGCACCATATGGCCAAATCATCGGCGTAAATGGAGTATTTTAGACAGGGGGCTATGTGATGGAGGTCAGCGAGCGCATCGTTAATCATGATAAGAAAGAGGGTGGGGGATAGCACGCTGCCTTGTGGGACGCCTTGATCTAACTTTTTGGACTGAGAATGGATATTGCCGCAGCGGACGGTGAATGTTCTATTAGCGAGAAAGTTGGTGATAAATTTTGCCATTCTGCCTCGGATGCCAATACGATGTAATTTGATTCGGAGTGCCGAGCTGTGTACTTTATTGAATGCGGCTTTTAAATCGAGAAAGAGTGCCACGGTTTCATGTTTTTTCGTGAAACCGCGCTGAATCGAGTCAACTAATAGAATAAGGTTGTCAGTGGTGCTGTGTCTGGGTCGAAAGCCGCTTTGAAAGGGTGTGAGAATTTCGTTGTTTTCAAGGTGAACTCTGATTCGTCCATTGACCATGCGCTCAAAAAGTTTAGAGGCACAACTAGTGAGAGAGATAGGTCGATAGCTAGAGGGAAGGTCGCGAGGTTTGCGGGGTTTAGCAATAGGAATGATAGTGCTAGTGGACCAGGAGAGGGGGAAGGTGCCGTCAGTCCATAGTTGGTTTAGTGCCGAAAGGAGGTTGCCTTTTCCGGAGTCGGATAAATTTTGGAAGAAGGGGTATGCCAATTGGTCAGGGCCAGCCGCGGTGTTTGTTACTTTGGAGAGGGATAAATTTAGTTCATAGAGAGTAAAAGGGGGCATTATATGGTTCCGTGTTGTCCGAGGTAAAGTTGCAGGTGGCGAGAGTGGTTTGTAGGAAGTCGGTGGTTTGTTGCGAGTACTGCGTATTTGAGGAGATGTCTGCATAATACGTGGCAAAGTGTTCCGCGACGTCCGAGGGATCTGTGATGCTGCGTTGATTAATTGTCAGTTGTGGGAATCCGCGGTGTGGGGATCTGCCATTTGAGAAAGAGCGAATTTTGGTCCAAATCTGGCCGATGGGGGTAAAACGGTTGAATGAGTTTGAATAGAGTTGCCAGCTGCGTTTTTTGGAGCTAAGGATAATCTGCTGACAACGTTTTTTAGCCTCGCGGGCTTCTAACATGTTTTGGGTGGTGAGATTTTTGCGAAATTTTCGCTCAGCCCGCCGCCGCAGAGCGACGGCGCGTTGACACTCGTCGTTCCACCACGGCACGTGATGACGGCCGGGGGAGCGACGAGTGTGGGGGACATGATTTTCAGCCGCGAGTAATATGGTGTCAAGAAAAGCTGATATTTGGGGGTGTGAATGAGGAGGGAAGGCGGTGTCAATTTCCTGGGAGAATGATGGCCATTTCGCCTTGCGAACATTCCAGCGGGGGAGAAATGAATAATCTCTAGCCTGGGCTGAGCGTTCAAGCATAATATGAATAGGGAAGTGATCGCTAAAGAGGGGGTCGGGTTGTACATGCCAAGAAAAGAGGGGTGAGATGGAGGCCGAGGCCAAAGATAGGTCGATGGCAGATGGACGGAACGGGGCAATGTCGGTGTTGTGTGTGGGTGTTTGGTCATTTAAAAAGACCATGTTGTGGGTGTTGAGGAGTGTTTCGATGTGGAGTCCGCGAGGTGATGTGGTGTGACAGCCCCATGCCTGGTGGTGGGCATTAAAATCTCCCAGCACCAGACAGGGGTGAGGGAGGAGACCGAATAGGTCGGTCACAGAAGATAAGGATAGTGTAGGAGAAGGTGGGAGATAGAGAGAGAGTATAGTAAGCTCTAGTTGTGCAATTTTGACAGAAACGGCAATAAAATTTAGGTTATTTACAATGGGGATCTGACGATGAAGGAGGGTGTCGGATATAAATAAGACGACCCCGCCGCCGCGGGATGTAGAATTTCTATTGTCGGTGTAGAGGGAATAACCAAAGATATTAAAATTATATGGGTCATTGTCGCGCCATCGGGTCTCCTGAACGGCGGCAATCAATGGTTTATTTCTGATGATATATTCCTTGAATTCTGCCCAATGGGATATGAGTGACCTCGTATTCCATTGGAGCAAGAATTCAGTGGTGGGTGTCTGCATTAGTGATGTGTGGTATGATGATCACGCCCTCGCAGGCGTGTGTGTGGCGGGGACGGCAAGGTGGGATCGTCAGTTTCATATGAATCTGACGAGCCAGGTGAGGTGGAGGACTGCTCTGGATCCTCGGGTGGTTCAGGACACGGGGACCGGGAGCGAGGGCGGGACTCCGGGGACTGAGAGGGGAGGTGACGGCGCTGAGGGGGTGGGGTGGACGAAGCCCTTGCCGGCGCAGGCGTGGCGGCTCGGTGGCGAAGGGGGGTCGGGCGACAAAGGGGCCCGAGGCTGGGCGCGTGGCCTGAGGCGGGACGTCCTGTTGGTGGTGAGGGTTCCGGGTGTTAGAGGGACCGGCGACAGGGGCAGGGGGCCCGCTAAGGGGGCCAGGCGAGAGGCCAGGGGCAGGGGAGGAGAGCGTAGGCTGGGCTCGTGCGGCCCAGCCCGAGGGGGGCGAGAAGCCGCCTCAGCCGGGGTCGGCCACAGGGGGGCGAGCGGGCCGGGGCCCACTCCATCGGCGGTGGGGGAACAGGAGCGACGCGGGCGGCAAGTCGGCGCTGCTGGCGGTCCTTGGCTTCGAGCCATGCCGGGCACCGGGGGATGACGCTGGGTGGGGGCCCGCGCAGGACGCACACCGAGTGACCTCGGAGGTGCACATGTCGGTGGGGTGCCCCTCGGCACATCTCCCGCAGACCGGCTCTCGGGCGCGGCAGGCCTTGCCCAAGTGGCCATACTTTTGGCAGTAGCCGCAGCGAGACGGGGGTGGTGTCCATGGGCGGAGGGCGATGCGCAGGTAGCCGGCCATTATGTAGGCGGGCGGAGTCTGGGTCCGGAATCCCAGCTTGAGCACCGGGCCGAGGCGGGGACTGCGGCCGAGGCGGGTGACCTCACAGACGCCCTGGTCCTGCAGCTCACCTAGGAGCTCCTCTTCGGGCATCCCTGTCAGCTCAGGGGCATACGCAGTCATGTGTGCCATGTTCAGGCGATCCGCCGGCTCGATCAGGACTGGGCAGTCCATGAACCTCTCTAGGTTCATTAGCTGCCGGGCCTGGGAGGCCTCCCTGACACGGACAAGGAGGGCCCCGGAACGCAGGACCTTGGCGGACACCACTCCGCCTGTCCATTGGTCCAGGTGGCGGGCTATCGCGAAGGGGGAGGTGCGGGACCACGAGCCCTCCGTCCTAGTCACCAGGACGAAGGACTCCCCATCCGGAGGGTCGCGGGGAGGGGGCAGGCGGGCTCCAGGCCGGGGGCGGCGGCCTCCGTCCTCCGAGGGGGCGGGGTGTCCCCAGGCATACCGGGGCAGGGCGGGTGGGCTTACACTAAAGGGGGGTGGGTGAAGTGCACGTGTGAATAAGGGCACCCTGAAGGGGTGCAGGCAAGAAAGGCACCCTAAAGGGGTGCTACAAGGAAATGTGTGAAAAGACCTGTAGTGAAAAGGTGGAGAAAGACACAGTGGTTTGGAGGGAGGGGAGTAGCCGGCAGAGGCGGGGGCAGTCACGGTCTTGTGACCGCTAGCCCGATCCTTTGAACCAGTAAGGTACCTCTGTCGGCTCTAATCTAGTGGGTGGGATGGGCAAAAACAGTCAAAGTTGAACGCCGAAACAAGTCGGTTTCCCGACGGCACTTCGAGAGCGCCGCAGGGCCGAAGGGAAGTGGAAGGGGAGCTCGTCGGCTAATCCGACGAGCAACCAACTAGTGGCGTCGGCCGGCTAATCCGGCTGACAACCAGCTAGTGGTCCGGGGGCGGAGCTTCCCGATATACATAATTGTGAGCGGGTAGCACCATCAGAGGTGCAAAAATACATCAATCGGATACCCTCTCTTGATTCCAAAGGCCAGTTTTGCTACCTATCACATGCTGCCCTGCCTAGCGCATTAACCTCTTTGTGATTACATTCCAGCGCACAGTACCGCCACTGAAGATGCATATCACTACCTAATTACTCTTTGGAGTGCAAGCATTGATTTTCCTCAGTCATTGATTTATTGGTGCCAATAAATATTATTTAGATGCACATAAACGCAATGCATTAGCAAGCTTAACAATGATGCAAAGGTGCAGCATGACAATATATATTCAAGATTGTATTGACACACTGGTTATGCTAGAACTGCAATATGTCAACCAAGAATGTCAAATCAGTGTGCCTTCAAAGCATACCAATTTGTGTCACAGCAGACTTCAGTTGCTAAAAATGAATGTAGACAAAATGTCAAAGATGCTGGAACAAACTCAGGTTGCTAAAAACCGTAACATGACAATAAAGCTTCCAAAATTGCATTGCAATACCATGGGTACAGGGATGAAACAAATGCAGACTGGTCCTGGATATTTGCCATCTAGAGCATTGTCCTCTCCAAAAAGAAAAATGTCCTCTATTTTCTTGTTTGAAGGCTGAATGGTGCCACATTCACAAAGTGTTGATTTACTATTTAGCATAAGGTTCGCAACTTCCTTGGAAGTTACAGGGTGTTTCATATGCTACAAATAGGAAGGACACCATCCTCCCAGAGTAGGCTTGCTCACAAATTTTCCTCTAAATCCAGGATTCAATCCTTCGAAATTCAATCCTTCCAAAAAATGAGTCCTGGACATTAACCATGCAACACCGATGACCCACAATGGCATGCTGGGATGTATATTTATTGGAACAATTGCATGATTGACATTAGTTAAATTTTTCAAGACAACAATGGTTTCATTTAGATCTTGGGATCATGGAATTGTGAAGAATGTTTTTAGATAATCGGACATAAGCTTGGAGATCATATTTTACATCATATTTTACTTCCAAATACAGGATTCAATAACATACATTATACACCAAATGATTCAGGAGACAACTCTCATGCACATTTTACCGCCATGAAGCAAACAAAGGTGTCAGGTTTGGTTTCGTTTGGTTAGGTTAAGTTTTTCTTATAATTTTGAAAATAATCAGAATTGCTTTCAGACTAAGGAAAAGTTTTACCTTAGCTTTCCTTCTTCACAAACAGATTAGGCTAGGTCAGGTTAGGTCGTTAGTGCAATTTTAAACATAAAAATGGCTTGAAAAAGTTCCTTTTTTAACTTATTCTCGCATAGAGAATGGATGCATGGATGCAAGATTTGGTTAGGTTATGCCACATTTTTAGAACATTATTTTGTGTGAAATATTATAAAACTCCAAGCCAATTTTTGGTGTAATTTTGCCTGCCAACTGAAAAGTATGCATTTCCAGAAGATATGAGTGGCCACTTCATGTTAACCACATCCATAAACATTGCATTAGAAATAGGAATTCCAAGAATTCAAAAATTACCTTCAAGTACAAATTTACCCAGCCAAGTTCCCAGATGTTTCTGAATGCCCCTTTGAAGCGCATGCTATTTGTTTTTAGTTTGCTGTGCAGGCAGTTCAGGTTCCAAGAGCAGGCGTATTTTTTTAATCTTGGAAATTTAAATCCTTCCAAAAAATGAGTTCTGGACATTAACCATGCAACACCGATGACCCACAATGGCATGATGGGATGGATATTTATTGGAAGAATTGCATGATTGACATGAGTTAAATTTTGCAAGACAACAATGGTTTCATTTACATCTTGGAATCATGGAATTGTGAAGAATGTTTTTAGATAATCGGACATAAACTTGGAGATCATATTTTACATCGTGTTTATAATATTCGAGACTGCATTTTGAATATTACAGTCGGTTTTGACATCTTCATGACATAGAAATAACCTTGAATTTTGCCAAGCAACACATGCATGGCTTAACAATCGCTAGAGAAGGAGGCTATGGTGTTCATGACGAGATTATGTTCTGGATGCTGGAAATCTTCGACCAAGCTGTTTTTCTAATCATGACCAGGACCCCAATGCACCATAAAGTCCCTTGCTACTCACAATCAGGTACATGACGCATAATCAGAGATGAACGCACGTCTCCAACTGCTGTTCCTTCACCCTATCCGTTGGCGGCTGACAAGGAGTAATTCACGAATGGCGCAGCCGCGTCATAACTGTATTGGCGCCTAATTGATAAATGTGTTGAATGAATTTATGCTGAGAAAGTAGTGAACAAAGTTACTTCTTTTTGTTTTGTATTTATTCCTCACAGCATTAAAACATATTTACGTTTGCAAATTTACGCAAGAATTCCTCGTTTCACATCCCCATCATCGAACATGAATGTATAAAGTTCTGTTCATTATATGGCCACCGGCCCGATTAAGACGGAAATAAAGCACCCCTCCCATGTTCAACGATTTTCTGTCGAATGCGTCATTCCGGAGACTTTCTCAGTGGTGGCCCTCCGATGAAATGGTGCTACTCCAGGCAAGTGCCCTCACCTACTGAAAATGTCTGGATCCACCCCTACTTCAATTTTTCCATGTCAATACCTGCAATTATGGTAAGCATCTTCATTTGCATGAAATATCCATTTTAACACAGTGGGGGCTGCTAATGTTCTTGACAAGATTGTGCTACCAAGGAGTTGCGGTATCAGGTCCATCTACTACCCTCCATGGAGGGTAAGGGGATACTTTGTTTGCACCTCTGAGTACCATTGCCGATTAAATTATCTGTCATTTAACACAAGCACATTTTGTTTACTTATCGGTGCATGTACATGGCCTTCCAGTAAACTGTCATAAAGTTTCAGCCTTGTTAAGGCCTGTACCAGTAGTAGCTTCGCTTTTTGAAAAATTGATCTCGCAATCCAACTGCCTTGGCTTGTTTAAAATAATCGCGCACAGCACCTTTCTCAACCATGGGTTGTGTCCGCTAGCGAATCGTTACAAATCTTGCCTCCTACTGTTTTGTTCAATTCTTCGTATGCAAGGAGTCTCTTTCCACGCCACTCCACCCACCTTTGGCCCTCAGTCTCGCAGACATATACAACACTTCTTCACGCCGATTCAATTGCTGGCGTGTTCACAGGAGGTGAGGAAAGACACAACAACTATAGTGACACAAACAACTGTGGTACCTGCTGATAAATTGTTACTCCATTGGTGCGCACCATCAATAAATCAATTGCATGTGCAGGATATTCTAAAGTACAAGTATGTTTTGTGACATCCTCCCGAATCTAAGTTATAATCCACACTTCCTGAACGTGCGTGGACTCTAAAGAAAAAAATGTTCCCAGCAATGCGTTGGAGAGGACACATTTTTGACAGGCATTATTACGATAATATTATTTCATAAAGCGGTCTTCTTTGCCGTAAGTGAGTGCCAATATATAGCTTTGATACGACAGCATGTAATCTAATTTCAGAATGACGAAGCAAAAGTATCGTGCGACAATTTGTGCATCTGTACATGCCGATATTGGACAACGCCCTCAAATCGCAAAACCCGCCATCTCGGCAACGTAGAGCGAGCCGCATAGTAGCCTTAATCAAACATTAAGGCAGGATTACAAAACATCCGCGTAACATGCTTATATGGACTCACACCAGACATGAACAGTGTGGGATGCACTGAAACGTATACAATATGCGCCATCACAGCTGATACAAGGAAAAGCCAAACGACTGAGTGCAGTAGCCAAGCTGCCAGTACGCCACTACAACCTCAACACAAATACCGACGGCGAGGCCAATTGGACCGCGCATGTGAGGTGCCCAGCGTGACTGAAGTGAATGATCATGTTGATCTGGTACTGCGGCCACCGACCCGCTTCTGACCCGCGTCTGATGAGGCCGTGACAACCTTTCCCAGCTGCCAGTATTGTCCGTACGACAACCTAGCTGCAAGGCAGTTGAGCTCGCATCCTTTTCGGCTCGGCAATGACGCAGACCGGGCGCCCGAGGAAGACCCATTCTTAACTGCGTGTGAGCGCTGGCCCAGTCATGACGGGGGACATCTCTCCTCACGGTTGGAGGGGTGGGTATGGCTTTGAGATCTTGTCATGACATGGGCCGTTGCATTTTTTGGAGATAGTGATTTGGAGCCCAAAGCAGTCCGAAATCGCCATCACTCTTGCAAAGTGAAGTTTCGCAGCGCTTCATCATGCCCAGAGCCCTCCAAGTTGAGCGGGCCGAGAGTGGCTGCCACCTCGGTGAGCAGCAGGCACGGGCGGCATCTGGCCGACGGACCGTTTTGGCAGACACCCATGTGCCGGGGGCGGACAGAGTCTGGCGTCAGTTCAGGCTGACCGCTGCTGATACCGTCACTGGCGGTGGTAGGGGTGCAGAGTGACTGCTACAGTCACTGACTGTGGTAGGGGTGCAGAGTGACTGCTACAGTCACTGACGGTGGTAGGGGTGCAGAGTGACTGCTACCACCACTGACGATGGTAGGGATTCAGAGGGACTGCTACAGTCACTGATGGTGGTAGGGGTTCAGAGTGACTGCTACAATCACTGACGGTGGTAGGGGTGCATAGTGACTGCTACCACCACTGACGGTGGTAAGGATTCAGAGTGACTGCTACAGTCACTGACGGTGGTAGGGGTGCAGAGTGACTGCTACAGTCACTGACGGTGGTAGGGGTGCAGAGTGACTGCTACCACCACTGACGATGGCAGGGATTCAGAGGGACTGCTACAGTCACTGATGGTGGTAGGGGTTCAGAGTGACTGCTACAATCACTGACGGTGGTAGGGGTGCATAGTGACTGCTACCACCACTGACGGTGGTAAGGATTCAGAGTGACTGCTACAGTCACTGACGGTGGTAGGGGTGCAGAGTGACTGCTACCACCACTGACGGTGGTAGGGGTTCAGAGTGACTGCTACAGTCACTGACGGTGGTAGGGGTGCAGAGTGACTGCTACCACCACTGACGGTGGTAGGGATTCAGAGTGACTGCTACAGTCACTGACGGTGGTAGGGGTGCAGAGTGACTGCTACCACCACTGACGATGGCAGGGATTCAGAGGGACTGCTACAGTCACTGATGGTGGTAGGGGTTCAGAGTGACTGCTACAATCACTGACGGTGGTAGGGGTGCATAGTGACTGCTACCACCACTGACGGTGGTAAGGATTCAGAGTGACTGCTACAGTCACTGACGGTGGTAGGGGTGCAGAGTGACTGCTACCACCACTGACGGTGGTAGGGGTTCAGAGTGACTGCTACAGTCACTGACGGTGGTAGGGGTGCAGAGTGACTGCTACCACCACTGACGGTGGTAGGGATTCAGAGTGACTGCTACAGTCACTGACGGTGGTAAGGGTGCAGAGTGACTGCTACCACCACTGACGGTGGTAGGGGTTCAGAGTGACTGATGGCGTCACTGACGGTGGTAGGGATTCAGAGTGTCTGCCACCGCCACTGATGGTGGTAGGGGTGCAGAGTGACTGCTACCGTCACTGACGGTGGTAGGGGTTCAGAGTGACTGCTACCACCACTGACGGTGTTAGGGGTTCAGAGTGACTGATGGCGTCACTGACGGTGGTAGGGGTTCAGAGTGACTGTCACCGTCACTGACGGTGGTAGGGGTGCAGGGTCACTGCTACCGTCACTGACGGTGGTAGGGGTACATAGTGATTGCTACTACCACTGACGGTGGTAGGGGTACAGAGTGACCTTTGCTTTCGCTGGA
This sequence comes from Ashinkailepas kermadecensis, assembly GCA_034440615.1. NCBI lineage: Eukaryota > Metazoa > Arthropoda > Thecostraca > Neolepadidae > Ashinkailepas > Ashinkailepas kermadecensis. The sequence goes on along the minus strand of JAOTOM010002864.1, from coordinate 25,306 downwards.
GGTGTTGTCGGGTCCAGGATGGGCACAGATATCACTGGAGGCGCTGTGAGGTCGAGGACGAGCACTGCTATCATCTTTGACATTGTGAAGTCCAGGATGATTGCTGATGTCACAATGTTGCAGCAATATGTTCGGGAATCATATGACCACAGCCGCAGCCGCAGCCATAGCCACAGCAACAGTCACAGCCACAGCCACAGCCACAGCCACAGCCACAGCCACAGCCACAGCCACAGCTACAGCTACAGCCACAGCCACAGCCACAGCAACAGCCACAGCCACAACCACAGCCACAGCTACAGCTACAGCTACAGCTACAGCCACAGCCACAGCCATAGCCACAGCCACAGCCACAGCCACAGCCACAGTCACAGTCACAGCCAAAGCCAAAGCCAAAACACAACCGAAGCCACAGTCATTATCACGGTCACAGCCGTAGCCACAGCCGCAGCGCCGTGTGTATTCAGGCCGCTGCCACAATGACCGTGACCGGGCGATTCTCCACAGAGGAGCCGCTGCTATAATGACCGTGGCCGAGCGATTCTCCACAGAGGAGCCGCTGCCACAATGACCGTGGCCGGACGGTTCTCCACAGAGGAGCCGCTGCCACAATGACCGTGACCGGACGGTTCTCCACAGAGGAGCCGCTGCCACAATGACCGTGACCGGGCGGTTCTCCACAGATGAGTACGCCGACGGTGGACTGACGTCCGCCTTCTTCAAGCTGCTGGGTGGCGGCAGTGCGAGTGACGTGCCGCCGGCGGCCGCGGCGGCCGATGACGTCGACCACGAGAGGGCCGAGCGGGTGAGCTGACCTGCGTCCATTGGTGGCACGGCCGGTACCCACGCTCGTCACACTTGTCCTACCGGCCCAGCACGCCCGTGACACTCGTCCTGCAAGGCATCTACACTCGTCACATTCGTCCTGCGTGTCATCAACACTCGCTGCATTCGTTCTGCGTGGCATCCAGACCCGCCACACTCGTCCTGCGTGGCATCTACACTCATCACACTAGTCCTGCATGGCATCTACCTCGTCACACTCGTTACACTCGTACTTCGTGACATCCACGCTCGCAACACTCGTCACACTCGCTACATTCGTGTGTGAAATCCACACTCGTCATATCCGTCTTGTGTGGCATCCACACTCATCACACCCGTCCTGCAGGGCATTCACACTCGTCACACTCGTCCTACAGGCCGACCTCACTCGTCACGCTTCTCCTACAGTGTGGCCACACTCGTCCTACAGGCCGAGCTCACGTGTCACGCTTCTCCTACAGTGTGGCCACACCCGTCCTACAGGCCGACCTCACTCGTCACGCTTCTCCTACAGTGTGGCCACACTCGTAATACAGGCCGAGCTCACTTGTCACGCTTCTCCTACAGTGTGGCCACACTCGTCCTACAGGCCGAGCTCACGTGTCACGCTTCTCCTACAGTGTGGCCACACTCGTCCTACAGGCCGACCTCACTCGTCACGCTTCTCCTACAGTGTGGCCACACTCGTCCTACAGGCCGACCTCACTCGTCACGCTTCTCCTACAGTGTGGCCGCACTCGTCCTACAGGCCGACCTCACTCGTCACGCTTCTCCTACAGTGTGGCCACACTCGTCCTACAGGCCGACCTCACTCGTCACGCTTCTCCTACAGTGTGGCCACACTCGTCCTACAGGCCGAGCTCACTTGTCACGCTTCTCCTACAGTGTGGCCACACTCGTCCTACAGGCCGACCTCACTCGTCACGCTTCTCCTACAGTGTGGCCACACTCGTCCTACAGGCCGACCTCACTCGTCACGCTTCTCCTACAGTGTGGCCACACTCGTCCTACATGCCGAGCTCACGTGTCACGCTTCTCCTACAGTGTGGCCACACTCGTCCTACAGGCCGAGCTCACGTGTCACGCTTCTCCTACAGTGTGGCCACACTCGTCAGTGTCAGACCAAGGGCGGCGTAGCGAGATGGAGGAGTGGGTAGATATTGATAAGATGGGTGGGGATAAGGAGGGCTGCTTCTCCATCCAAAATGTTGGAAGGGCAAGCATATATTTCACCCCTCCAAAAACATGATAGCCTCGAGGATTTTCCGAACATTTTGGGGAAATGAGAGCTAAAAACATTCATTATGTTTTGCACCTACACGGACTCTTTCCACTTCATATTATGTTTGTTAGTAACTTTAGTTGAGTGTATATTCTTAGTTTTACCCCTTACCTGGCCGGATGACGGAAATCCACCACCTCTCTTCCCTCTCTTTGTTTTCCGTGACAACGGGAAATTGGTTCTAGGTAGAACACCGAAACTTAACACACTTTTTGGACATCATTTTAGCGTGCATTGAAAAAAGAAGTTTGAACCTGAATCCAGCCAGGTCATTGAAGGCCACTGACATACAGACGATTATGTAAGGTCATCCACATTCTGTTTGTTTAAAAAGATGCCACACATTGCCGAATGTAGACATTTACGTGAAAGGTTGTGTAGGGAAATTTTGCTCCCCAGAGCTTATCAGACATTTTTCCTTTCCCTGATGTCTAATATTCAAACTTCCCTGGCACGTAGATAGCTAGTATTGACCTCGACGTTGGCGATATTTAAAACCCCGGGTATAAATTCAATAGCTCTAAGCTTCTATCTCAGAGCTCTGATTCAACCATCTCTTGACAGGCACCTCAAACCCAGCACCTTCATATTGTGCTATTAGTCAACAGTCAACGGCCACAATGCTTCAGATTTTAATGGTGCAGCGTGATATACGAGTTAATAATATAGCTTCATCTTGACAGAGACAGGCACAACTGCTTCACACACGATTCACACGGCCATCCCACATCTTCACATCTCTCGACAGTCACATCTTCATATAACATCTCTGTCTCTCATCTCCCGTCACAAGTTCGATTATTCCAAGAGGCAGCAGTCACAACAGTTACTTCAGCTTACATACGGACCGGTCTTCATACACGCTACAACTTTCATCTCGTAAGCTTACATCTTAGCAGTCACACAGCGTCCCTCGATCAGAGTCCTCAGACGTACCTCAGACGTACCTCAGTGTGGGGCCGGCGGCTGGCCGGCGGCGGCCAGCCGCCCGCCTTTGGCGACCGCTCGGTCGCGCGTCTCGGCGGCAAGTCCTTACTGAGCCCTCGGCTCCGTCGCGAGGTAAGCGACAGACTACGCCCATATCACGTGACTCAGCCCGCGACACGTCAACTGCGCCGCATTCCAGGGCATCAGCCCCGGCCAGAGAACAATAGCGGACTCTGTGAACTCTACTGCAACGGCGGGCGCGCCGTCCCTCTGAGACATCAGAGACAGACTACGTCAGCTCAGAGTCGCTCTGAGCTCAGTCCTTCCGTGGGAACCACTGCTGAGTCTGCGTCTTGGCATGCTCGCGCCGGTCCGGCGTCGACATCTGAGCTGCTTCCTCAGCGTATACCTTCAAACAATGCCAACTCGGCGGCGCTCGCGCTGTTCACAGACAGCCGGCAGATCGGGGCGCTGCATCCCAATTGAAATTTTACATGTCAGAAACACATGAACATTCATCCAGCAGTCATCCAATATTCCACTACATTCATAAATCATACACACATATATAGACTAGACACACGTGCATCATATATACCTGTCCTATACTTGACAACACAGACATTGGCCACGGGGTATGACATCTGTCATACCTCTGTCATTCCACACACACACACACTGCACTCGAGACCCGCCTAACACATTGTCACAGTCATACTACTCATGTACTTACATCCATGCCATTTGTCATCTATACACCTTTCATCTTTCAGTCATGTACACACACACACCTACACTTGCCCATAGGGTTCCCAGAAAGGCTTGCTTACATAATCAACTGTAATCACTTCCGGGCCGCGGTATCATCGCCGCTCCGACCACAGGATGATGAAGGATATAGTCACGCAGACCGTCGTCAAGCCGGACAACAGGGTGCGGCACCTGGATACGTACATCCATCGCCTCAAAGGGTGTCCGGCGGCGGCCGAGGTGCTAGCCGAGTGGGGCCTCAGTCTGGACGACTTGGTGTCGAAGCTGGAGTTAATTATCAATTATCTCCATGAATTATAAGGAGTGAATTATCAATTATTTCCATCACTTATAACGAGTGAATTATCAATTATCTCCATCACTTATAACGAGTGAATTATCAATTATCTCCATAACTTATAACGAGTGAATTATCAATTATCTCCATCACTTATAACAAGTGAATTATCAATTATAATTCATTTATCCGAGTCACGGCGGCCGCGTCAGGGTACCGGGGTACCTTGACCGGAGGGGAGGGGGTTTGGCCTCGGTGGCCGGGTATCGAGGTCACACCTGCAGCGGCAGGGCGTCTGCCGGAGAGGGGGAGGGCGACCGTACAAAGTCCACTGCTCGGCCCCGACCGGAGCGGTGGCCTGCCTACGTAAGCAGCCAGACAGGTGGGCGCCGGGTATCCGTCGGAAACTGTCGCGACATAAACTGTGGGGAGGGGGCTAAATTTCTGAAATAAATCACCTCGAAAGCCAACTTTGTTACAGTTGACTAGCTGATCTCAGCAGATTTAGACAACCTGGTATCTCAGATTTTGCGAAATTTTACGAAATTTTACTATTTGATGACGACATTTTACCGTGCACTTTACCATGCATATCATGCAAGTGTGATCTAACTATCCAAAAAAGAAGTTTTTAAAAGATTGGAAATGAAGATGTTGAAAATCTTGCGAAGTTGAAACTTTGACGATTTTCATGTTAAACTTTCCTAATTAGCCGTTCGATGAGCCTTTTTTCTGATTACAAATCTTAAGTTTGGAAGTCGCCAAAAACGGACATCTCAGTTGCCTGAAATGCTGTGGCACCCATTACGTAACAAGTGTTGTAGTGACGTAATTATTGGTGTAAATACAAAAAGTATGCTTGCGTTCTTCCAGAATCGTGATGGGCCCTCCGACGGTACCTTTTTTTTTGTGAGTACATACTATAATTTCTGAGATCCTAGGATGGGAATGGGTGGATGTCCCCCCCCCCCCACTTCCCGGTCGGATGAAGCCCGGTGGGAGACCCTTTCGGTCGTCGCCTAACTGAACTATTTCTTCGCCGGTGGTAAAATGAGCACCATACATTCTTAGTAACAAAGTGCCATAATATGATCCATAATATAGCTTTCAATTCCCAAGGCATTTTAAGATTCCAGGGGTCCTATCAGCCTTCTGGGATACTTTATTCAGAGCTCATTGAAACTGGATGGGTCACTGGAAACTGGAGGGGCCTCTTGAAGCTGCAGGGAACCTTGAACTTGTAGGAACCCTCTAATGATGGAGGGGCACTGTGAATACAGAGAAGTCCCGTGAACCACGTCTATGTTTTGAGGAAATTCCACTGATACGAGTTGAATCATGCCTCCATTTCCCCTCACTGTCGGAAGCTGCCGTTCTGTTCTAGAAAATCGTCACTTTATACAAGGTCAGCGATAGCAAGAATGGCACTGTGGAAATCAAGGAGATCGCCAAAAAGCCACTCACACAAGACATGCTCAAATCTGAGGTGAGTGTCCATTAAATGTTGTCAAATTTGAAAGCAGAACTAACCGGCTGTTTTGGGCATTGGCATATAAGCTGCAAGGTGTCATACTGACAGAGTACAGGGAAATGCTTGCGTTTGAATGAGCTACTTTCAATACAAACTTCATTTGACGGCTTGTCAATGTTTCCACTTTCTTAATTGTTCGTTTTCAGTCAAAATGTTCAGACATTGACAGTGTGCATCTCGACTTATGATAAACCACAGCTCAATATATACCTCACCATCGGTGTTCTAATGTAGGAAAACAACCATTTTTTCCCGTGTGATATCCAGAGCCTACATTTCTCTGGCGTACCGGTACCTGAACTGACACCGACGTCCAAGCAGTGTGGCGCCGCTGTACCCCTGTACCCCGGCGCCGGTCTGCTCGCAGGACTGCTTCATCCTGGACACAGGCTCGGCCGGCTTCTTCGTGTGGATCGGCCGCGGCAGCACCAAGCTGGAGAAGCAGTCGGCCATGGACCGCGCCACCAAGTTCATGAAGCAGCGCGGCCTGCCGGCCTGGACCAGGGTAAGTTGACGCCGCCGACGATGCTGATGCCGGGCACGCCGCCGACCACTGTCACGGCGCTGGGTAGGCCGCGCTCGGTGTTGTCCGCTCGGCTCACGGGGCTTTCCGTCATCACAGGGCTGGGGTGGAGGGGTGGGCTGGGTAGAGTGACTTGACTGGTGTGGATGGAGAGGTGGGATGGGTAGTGTGATTTGCCTGGTGTGGAGAGGTGGGCTGGGTAGCGTGACTTGACTGGTGTGGAGGGTGGACTGGGTAGGGTGTCTTGACTGGTGTGGATGGAGAGGTGAGCTGTGTAGGTGACTTGGCTGGTGTGGAGAGGTGGGCTGGGTAGCGTGACTTGACTGGTGTGGAGGGTGGGCTGGGTAGCGTGACTTGTCTGCACCATCGAGGTCCAAAAAACCATTGAGGTGCAAAATTTAATCGCGTCCACGCCCAGCCAAGTAGCCTTAGTCGTTGCCTACAGTGTCGACCTGACTTCAACGCTATCGGGGAACTGGCAATGACGGTGTATTTGTAGCAGAACGCGGGTTTGACAGCGCTTCTGGCCTCCTGATGGATTCGGCTTGTTCAGCTCGCATGTCCGATCTGATATCACAGAACCCAATCCGACACAGATGTGCATCCGTAGTGTGCCTACACTCTCTCTGACCAGGCCTTACTTGGCCTCTTGGCATCGATATGCATGCACAGGGAAGCTGTTGGGATTAATTTAGTCTACTTCCAGCCACAAGTGGCATCGACTTGGATAGCGCTCGGAGAGATATGGTAATAGTGGACTTCATCATGCCGGGCTTGATCAAGACTAAATTCGTGCTGTTTCTACTGCGACATTATCTGTCCTTGTCTGGCGTGAGGCGACTACAGCAGTTCCACACGCCGGTGGGCTAACCGTGTGACCTGACCTGACCTGACCCGTCGCAGGTGGAGCGGATCGTGGAGGATGGAGAGCCGGCCGTGTTTAAGCAGTACTTTACGCGCTGGGTGGATGACGATGCCCAGGTGGGGCTCGGCCGTGTGTACTCCAAGGAGCAGATAGCCGGTGAGTGACCCCTGGCTGCTGTACTGGGCACCGCATGCCCATGGCACTTGGAAAGAAAGTGAGGGACATGGTTTGAAGTGAAGCAGGTTGAAGTACCCATTATCCCTATAGTAGTTCGCATTGGATGGGGCTAAATGTGGCCATGTTGTGTCCTTGCTGTGGTTCGTTCCCGAAATGTACAGAGTACAGAAGACTATAGGAAAAAACAAGAAATGGCGTTGAATATATTAGAATAGAGTTGTCACATCCGGAAGATCTTGTTTTGCAAGACCCTGCAGCCTAAGTCACTCGCGCCCAAAGCAAGTTGGTCTCGCCACGGGACATCACTGAGTGATGTATGCAATTTTGGAGTTTCGCAGGCCCGGAATGTGACTGCTATAGGTAAAGATATTGGCCGAGCAAGCAGCATTTTTATCCTTTCGGAAAACGTGCTGAAGCCATTTGCCTTCAGCAAATGCAATGGGTAAACGTCTTGCTGGCGCTACACTCGGAACTTGTGCAACGCTGTTGTCCTGACACAGAGTGTGCCAACAGTACAGCTGTAGCACTGTGTTATCCCGACAGAGAGCCTGCCGACAGTACAGCTGTGACACTGTGGTGTCCCGACAGAGAGCCTGTCGACAGTACAGCTGTAACACTGTATTGTCCCGACAGAGAGCCTGCCGACAGTACAGCTGTAACACTGTGTTGTTCCGACAGAGAGCCTGCCGACAGTACAGCTGTAACACTGTGTTGTGCCGATAGAGAGCCTGCCGACAGAGAGCCTGCCGACAGAGAGCCTGCTGACAGTACAGCTGTAACACTGTGTTGTCCCGACAGAGAGCCTGCCGACAGTGTAGCTGTAACACTGTGTTGTCCCGACAGAGAGCCTGCCAGCGGTGCAGTTGGAACACTGTGTTGTCCCGACACAGAGCCTGCCGACAATACAGCTGTAACACTGTGTTGTCCCGACAGAGAGCCTGCCGACAGTACAGCTGTACCACTGTGTTGTCCCGACAGAGAGCCTGCCGACAGTACAGCTGTAACACTGTGTTGTCCCGACAGAGAGCCTGCCGGCGGTGCAGCTGTCCTCTCGGCCACCCAAACAGAGGCGCCATCTGGTGCAGAAGTCTGCCGGCTGCGCCCTCGGCTTCATGCCTGACGATGGCTCGGGGAGCGTCGAGCTCTACAGGTGGGCCAGCTTTGCTTCTCGCTTATTTTTGTCGCCAGGGACAGATCACAGCCCGGGTCTCTTCGGTAGCAATTCGGGGTAGAAATGCTTGACAAATATGGTATCGTAAAAACAACTTTCTTCCGCGTGTGTCGCATTGGTTAGGTCACCCGAAGCGAGACAAAATAGCAACCCTCGATTTCGACAAAAATAAACGTCTGTGGGAGGCTGCCACCGATGGACATCAGCCTGAGTGAAGGTGTTCTATGTCAGGCTACAAAGCTCCTCTGACACCCGGTCAATGGTGAACAATGTCCCCAGTGACAATATGATCGATACTCGAGTGATGATGAATCACTTCTGCTCGCATGACATGTCAGGTTTAGGGGCCACACACTGAGTGTGCTGAGTGGCAACGCGTCTCGTCGTCTCTGCAGGATCGAAAACTTCGAACTGTCACCCGTGTCCAAGAAAACCTACGGCATGTTCTTTGGCGGGGATTCTTACGTGCTCAAGTACACGTATAAGAAGTTCAACAGGGAGCATTACATCATTTACTTCTGGCAGGTAAACACTGCAATCTATCCTAGGGTCAGTTTGCAATCCAACTGCTCACCTATGAATAATGTAAGTGGGCTTTACGCCTGAGAGCTCGAACGCCCACGAATCTGGTAGATCAGCGACTATTCTTGTTACTTCGGTGTCCGTTTCAATTGTGTCAGCTGTTTCTCCGTTCGGTGTAGTTAATGATGTGCCCTCCTCCTATGGACAACATACTTACCTGAGTAGACAGGGCACCCGATCATCGCCCGCCAAGTGTCGTCAACTGCCTCATGCACATGCACTCAAGCATGCATACAACATTCACTTGAGGTTCTGCTGTGCCATTTCAGAGATATTTCCTTCATTTTATATTTTGATATATCATTCGATATTTCCATGACAAAACAGTATATAAAGTAATTTCCGATCGAAATATTTTAGTCTTCTCGTCCTACTTGCCTTATACGTTGTTGACCAGAAAAAGTCCTGTTCAGAAAGCCTCGATCATTGCTAATTCAAGGAATATCTTCAACCCTTTTCACCATCCATGTTGTTTTAGAGTACCAGCATTTTACTTAAAACACATTTATTTTATGTGTTTCAGAAATATCAATTCCATTCAACAGTACGAATTGCAACATTCCGCATATGATGCCCCACGAGACGGGAAAAACATCCCAAACTAGTTCCGGGCGACCCCAGATATACCAAAATGATGCTGAAACTATGTTCAAATGGATGTGTACCTGAACAAAAAAGCTACCAATCTCCGAAATGAACGGCTCCGCTAAAACATCATTGAAGGTCGCAAAGCCGTCTAACAAAGTATGTCGATGATGTGCAGAAATGCTCAAAAATGCATCCAGCTTTGTGAAGTCTAGTAATTTTGTGGGAAAACGGTTGGCATCTGCATTTGGTGCATATTTTAGCTTTTCATTGTTACGAGAAGGAATATATTCGGTTCTAATCTGCACATCACGTGCAGCTGCTTAGCCCGCAATACTTAGCTGCAAAGTAATGTAACCATTGATGAGAAGTCCACGCCTGACTGTGAGTTCACCGACCGCAGGGCAACAGCAGCACCCAGGACGAGAAAACAGCAGCCGCCCTGCACGCAGTCAAGATGGACGAGGGTCTGTGTGGCCGCGCTGTCCAGGTCCGCGTCACCCAGGGTCACGAGCCTCGTCACTTCCTCACCCTCTTCAAGGGTAGGTACATTGAACAGGTCACCCGGCGTCGTAAATCACCTAACTTCCTCATCATCGTCAAGGGCAGGCACTTTCAACCGGCCGCTCAGGGTCACGAGCTGCGTCACTTACTCGGACGCCCCAACATTTACAAACAAGCTGTTCACGTCATTGCTAGCTATTTTCAAGACACATTTGTTGTTGTGTCACATGTGTTGTTCCTGGTCTCAAATTTCCCTCCCAACCAATTTTACTTGAGAGACCTTGCCATGCCAACTGAAACAGCCAGGCAACAATTCCGTGATATTCAATGACATCCACCACGAATGATCGGCTCACGCGTGAAGCGTCACATATTGCTATGCTGCCAGACGACGTGAAATTATTAACCATATTGCATCATTCACCGTTCGTAAGCACGGCATGCTCTCCAGTCTCGAAGTGTGCACAGCACGTGATTACAGCTTGCATCTGCATCACTGCATCACACCACACCGGGGCCGACATCACACCACACCGGGGCCGACATCACACCACACCGGGGTCGGCTTCACACCACACCGGGGCCGACATCACATCACACCACACCGGGGCCGACATCACACCACACCACACCGGGGCCGGCATCACACCACACCGGGGTCGGCATCACACCACACCGGGGCCGACATCACACCACACCGGGGCCGGCATCACACCACACCGGGGCCGGCATCACACCACACCGGGGCCGGCATCACACCACACCGGGGCCGGCATCACACCACACCGGGGCCGACATCACACCACACCGGGGCCGGCATCACACCACACCGGGGCCGACATCACATCACACCGGGGCCGACATCACACCACACCGGGGCCGACATCACATCACACCGGGGTCGACATCACACCACACCACACCGGGGCCGGCATCACACCACATCACACCGGGGCCGACATCACATCACACCGGGGCCGGCATCACACCACACCGGGGCCGACATCCACACCACACCGGGGCCGGCATCACACCACACCGGGGCCGGCATCACACCACACCGGGGCCAGACATCACACCACACCGGGGCCGGCATCACACCACACCGGGGCCGACATCCACATCACACCGGGGTCGACATCACACCACACCACACCGGGGCCGGCATCACACCACACCACACCGGGGCCGACATCACATCACACCGGGGCCGGCATCACACCACACCGGGGCCGACACCACACCACACCGGGGCCGGCATCACACCACACCGGGGCCGACATCACACCACACCGGGGCCGGCATCACACCACACCGGGGCCGACATCACATCACATCGGGGTCGACATCACATCACACCGGGACCACCATCACATCACACCGCACCGGGACCACCATCACACCACACCACACCGGGGCCGACATCACACCACACCACACCGGGGCCGACATCACATCACACCGGGGTCGACATCACATCACACCGGGACCACCATCAGATCACACCGCACCGGGACCACCATCACACCACACCACACCGGGGCCGACATCACACCACACCACACCGGGGCCGACATCACATCACACCGGGGTCGGCATCACACCACACCGGGGCCGGCATCACACCACACCGGGGCCGACATCACACCACACCGGGGCCGACATCACACCACACCACACCGGGGCCGACATCACATCACACCGGGGCCACCATCACACCACACCGGGGCCGACATCACACCACACCACACCGGGGCCGGCATCACACCACACCGGGGCCGACATCATACCACACCACACCGGGGCCGGCATCACACCACACCGGGGCCGACATCATACCACACCGGGGCCGGCATCACATCACACCGGGGTCGGCACCACACCACACCGGGGCCGGTACCACACCATACCGGGGCCGACATCACACCACATCGGGGCCGACATCACACCACATCGGGACCACCATCACACCACACCGGGGCCGGCATCACACCACACCGGGGCCGACATCACACCATACCGGGGCCGACATCACACCACACCGGGGCCGACATCACACCACACCGGGGCCGGCATCACACCACACCGGGGCCGACATCATACCACACCGGGGCCGGCATCATACCACACCGGGGCCTGTCATCACATCACACCGGGGCCGACATCACACCACACCGGGACCACCATCACATCACACCGGGGTCGGCGTCACACCACACCGGGGCCGGCATCACACCACACCGGGGCCGGCATCACATCACACCGGGGTCGACATCACACCGGAGCCGACATCACACCACACCGGGGCCGACATCACACCATACCGGGCCTGTCATCACACCACACCGGGACCACCATCACACCACACCGGGGCCGGCATCACACCACACCGGGGTCGACATCACACCGGAGCCGACATCACACCACACCGGGGCCGGCATCACACCACACCGGGGCCGGCATCACACCACACCGGGGTCGACATCACACCGGGGCCGACATCACACCACACCGGGACCACCATCACACCACACCGGGGCCGGCATCATACCACACCGGGGTCGGCATCACACCATACCGGGGCCGGCATCACATCACACCGGGGTCGGCATCACATCATACCGGGGCCGACATCACACCACACCGGGGCCGGCATCATACCACACCGGGGCCTGTCATCACATCACACCGAGGCCGACATCACACCACACCGGGGCCGACATCACACCACACCGGGCCTGTCATCACACCACACCGGGGCCGGCATCATACCACACCGAGGCCGACATCACACCACACCGGGCCTGTCATCACACCACACCGGGGCCGGCATCACACCACACCGGGGCCGGCATCACACCACACCGGGGCCGGCATCACACCACACCGGGGCCGGCATCACACCACACCGGGGCCGGCATCACACCACATCACACCGAGGCCGACATCACACCACACCGGGGCCGACATCACACCACACCGGGCCTGTCATCACACCACACCGGGGTCGGCATCATACCACACCGGGGCCGGCATCACACCACATCGGGGCCGGCATCACACCACACCGGGGCCGGCATCACACCACACCGGGGCCGGCATCACACCACACCGGGGCCGGCATCACACCACACCGGGGCCGGCACCACATCACACCGGGGTCGACATCACACCACACCGGGACCACCATCACACCACACCGGGGCCGGTATCACACCACATCGGGGCCGACATCACACCATACCGGGGCCGGCACCAATCACACCGGGGTCGACATCACACCACACCGGGACCACAATCACACCACACCGGGGTCGACATCACACCACACCGGGACCACCATCACACCACACCGGGGTCGACATCACACAGGGGCCGGTATCACACCACATCGGGGCCGACATCACACCATACCGGGGCCGGCATCACACCACACCGGGCCTGTCATCACACCACACCGGGGTCGGCATCATACCACACCGGGGCCGGCATCACACCACATCGGGGCCGGCATCACACCACACCGGGGCCGGCATCACACCACACCGGGGCCGGCATCACACCACACCGGGGCCGGCATCACACCACACCGGGGCCGGCACCACACCACACCGGGGCCGACATCACACCACACCGGGCCTGTCATCACACCACACCGGGGCCGGCATCATACCACACCGGGGCCGGCATCACACCACATCGGGGCCGGCATCACACCACACCGGGGCCGGCATCACACCACACCGGGGCCGGCATCACACCACACCGGGACCGGCATCACACCACACCGGGGCCGGCACCACATCACACCGGGGTCGACATCACACCACACCGGGACCACCATCACACCACACCGGGGCCGGTATCACACCACATCGGGGCCGACATCACACCACACCGGGGCCGGCACCACATCACACCGGGGTCGACATCACACCACACCGGGACCACAATCACACCACACCGGGGTCGACATCACACCACACCGGGACCACCATCACACCACACCGGGGTCGACATCACACCGGGGCCGGTATCACACCACATCGGGGCCGACATCACACCATACCGGGGCCGGCATCACACCACACCGGGGCCGACATCACATCACACCGGGGCCGGCATCACATCACACCGGGGTCGACATCACACCACACCGGGGCCGACATCACACCACACCGGGCCTGTCATCACACCACACCGGGGTCGGCATCATACCACACCGGGGCCGGCATCACACCACATCGGGGCCGGCATCACACCACACCGGGGCCGGCATCACACCACACCGGGGCCGGCATCACACCACACCGGGACCGGCATCACACCACACCGGGGCCGGCACCACATCACACCGGGGTCGACATCACACCACACCGGGACCACCATCACACCACACCGGGGCCGGTATCACACCACATCGGGGCCGACATCACACCATACCGGGGCCGGCACCACATCACACCGGGGTCGACATCACACCACACCGGGACCACAATCACACCACACCGGGGTCGACATCACACCACACCGGGACCACCATCACACCACACCGAGGTCGACATCACACCGGGGCCGGTATCACACCACATCGGGGCCGACATCACACCATACCGGGGCCGGCATCACACCACACCGGGGCCGACATCACATCACACCGAGGCCGGCATCACATCACACCGGGGTCGGCATCACACCACACCACACCACACCGGGGCCGGTATCACACCGAGGCCGGCGTGGCCTGCTGCCGCAGGACGGATGATAGTCTTCCTGGGCGGCCACGCCAGCGGCTTCCGCAACGTCCACGACCACGACACGTACGAGGTGGACGGCACGCGGCTGTTCCACGTGCGCGGCATCAGCACGGTCGACACGCGCGCCGTCCAGGTGGCCGAGCACACGTCCAGTCTCGACACCGAGGACGTGTTCGTGCTGGAGACGCCCAGCCGGACCTACGTCTGGTACGGCAAGGTACGGCCCGCAGACATACGTCTGGCACGACAAAGTACGGCCCGCAGACCTACGTCCGGTACGGCGAGGTACGGCCCGCAGACCTACGTCCGGTACGGCGAGGTACGGCCCGCAGACCTACGTCTGGTACGGCGGGTACGGCCCGCAGACCTACGTCTGGTACGGCGAGGTACGGCCCGCGACCTACGTCCGGTGCGGCGAGGTACGGCCCGCAGACCTACGTCTGGTACGGCGAGGTACGGCCCGCAGACCTACGTCTGGTACGGCGAGGTACGGCCCGCAGACCTACGTCTGGTACGGCGAGGTACGGCCCACCCCCCGGCCGGCTACAGCCGTGTGATGGATGTATGGCGGCGCGTTATGTCCCATGTGTGATGCATGGTGCAGTGGCATACCTCAGCTGCGATGCACGATGCAGTGATGCACAATGCGGAGACACAAGCCAATGAGTCCAGGCATCTGTCAGACAGGGTGTGACAATAGCTGGGATCCCTGAGTGAAAATAGGCCCGTTGCTGATTAAGCGTCACATGTGTTCGGAGTTTGGACCAAATTTTATTTTACTTACGTCATCAGGTTTTAGAGCTTGATAACAGTCACAGGGGCCTATCTGGGTGATCCTATAAAGGGGAGATACCATAGAAAAGGAAACTAGTGAATGAAACCTAATCAATGTTATTTCCTGAGTTCTAAAGAAATTCACTTCGTATTTCACGAAATGGCTCGTTGATTATCGATACACCTGCATGCTCTTTATGTTGACATCATTTGAATGATATGCAATTAATTTTGTATAAAGCCTAGTGCATTGTGTCATACTGATGTAATGGTAAAATATCACCAATGAGCGAAATTATACTGGAGGATGATAGCGGCATGATTAAGACCTAGGACACGGAAAATGTATTTGCTGCTGACGCCTCAGCTGCTGACACCTCAGTTGCTGATTCTCCAGCTGTAGACGCCTACTCCTGTGCTGATGAGTGGCTCATTCCTCAGCTGCTGATTCCTCAGCTGCTGACGCCTACTCCTGTGCTGGTTGGTTGATTATTTGGACTTAAGGGCGCGCCGACTACGAGGTCATTTAGCGCCCATGCTACTCCTGTGCTCAGAAGTGGCTGATGCCTCAGCTGCTGACGCCTACTCCTGTGCTCAGAAGTGTCTGATTCCTCAGCTGCTGACGCCTACTCCTGTGCTCAAGAGTGACTGATTCCTCAGTAGCTGATTCCTCAGCTGCTGACGCCTACTCCTGCGCTGATGAGTAGCTGATGCCTCAGCTGCTGACTCCTACTCCTGTGCTCAGGAATGCTGTGACGAGGAGAAGGCGATGGCGGCCAGCGTAGCGGAGTTGGTGTCGCCCGGCCGCACCGCCATTGTCATTGAGCAGGTGAGGCGCACTTCCTGTCGCGTCCGTGCTGATCCAGGCCAAAGGAGGCACCCAGCAGGGGGCGCACCCGCGCGCCGGCGACCAACCACCAAGCAGGAGGCGCACCCGCGCCGGCGACCAACCACCAACAGGAGGCCACTCGCGCGCCGGCGACCAGGCCACCGAGCAGAGGCCACCGCCGCCACCACCACAACACCCCCCCCCCCCCCCCCCCCCCTGAGGCGCACTTCCTGTCGCGTCCGTGCTGATCCAGACCACCATTGAGCAGGTGAGGCGCACTTCCTGTCGCGTCCGTGCTGATCCAGACCACCATTGAGCAGGTGAGGCGCACTTCCTGTCGCGTCCGTGCTGATCCAGGCCACCATTGAGCAGGTGAGGCGCACTTCCTGTCGCGTCCGTGCTGATCCAGGCCACCATTGAGCAGGTGAGGCAGACGAGCATACTGCGTAGTCCGGTGCCAGAATGCAGACGCAGATGCTGCCTACTGGTGGACGTTTTTACCGTCTGCATTCGCCGCAGTGTCCTATGGTGGTGTGTGCAATTCTGCAGCGGGGTCCATGAAGTGCGACATTATGATCACAAGCTAGCTAAAAAAGAGAAATTCGAACGGTTAGTGTTTTATTTCATAATATTTTAATAGTGTCAAATCAAGCGTTTAAACTGGAAGCATGTAGACAGGGCTGTTTAATACAACGAAGAATGGCTCTTAGATGCTCCTGGGTTTTAGACATTGCGTGTAAAGAAAGCATACGACCTTCAATATACCAGGAGGTGCTGAGTTGACATCAAAAGTAACGTTAAGGATTATACTTTATTAGGTACTCAAATTTATTAGGTACTCACTCAGTTGAGTACCTAATAAAAGTATAATCCTTAACGTTACTTTTGATGTCAACTCAGCACCTCCTGGTATATTGAAGGTCGTATGCTTTCTTTAGACAGGGCTGGTCAGCTTCTAGCATGTTGTGTATTGTTGCCTTTATTTTGCTGCAGGTACGTGTGAAGAGTCACCATCCATCAGCAGATACTTGTGCCTTGTGGAAAAGCGAATTCGTTGCGTGCGAATCATGCAATTACTGGGAGCTTCGTCTCGCCACAGGGCTCCGAGCCGGCCACATTCTGGGCGTCCCTGAAAGGCGACCCAGGTGAGGTGAAGGTCAGCGAGGCCACAGCCACGCAACCGGAGAAAAACTCATCCATTGTTACGAGGACGATACTGGCAAGTTCCTAGTGGATGAAGTGGAGAGCTTCGAACAAGGCGTGAGTAGAGCCAACGATGCAGCTGGACGACAGTGTCGTTATGGCATTGATATGAATGATCCATAAATATATTTTCAACTGCATTTATTCATGAATTATATTTAGAAATATGAATCCAATAGGAAGCTGGAAAACAGCAAACACACAATCTCGAAGAGTGGAGGTACACCCCAAACGTTTCGGATCGTTGCACAACTGTATTAAGTTGTTTGTGGCATGGTTCATATTGGTCTGAGCGAATTCTTCCTGTGACGAAATCTTACCTGGAAGTCAAATCATGACATTGTAAGCAAATGTAATAAGAGGGAAAAGTTCGAGTCGTTTTCAGGGAGTTGTTTTCATTGTTTGTCAGTTATATCGCAATAGGTGTGAGTGGGCTCCGGAAGGTATATGGCAGCAATTATAAACATTGCAGTTGGATTACCGTGGTCCAAATATCCCGACGTATAACTAGATCACGTCAAACCATCCCAGTTGTATTACGGTGGCATTATTTCACTCTGGAGCCAAAGAGCGAAAGGGTAACTAAGGGACAGCGATATTGGCAATGATGAACTTTCTAATGAACACCATACAAATTGTGGATATTCAGCATGCAATATGGATATTCAGCACAAATGTACTAAACAGCGTACATTGTTGCAGGATTTGAATGAAGATGACGTCATGCTGGTAGACACCGGCGATGAAATCTACATATGGATGGGGGAGGACGCAAGCGTGAAGGAGAAGGAGAGTAGCATCCAGTTGGCGGCGGTAAGTTCAGCTCAACAGAGAGTGTCGGCAGAAACGGTGAACACCCATGGCACTCATCCAACCGGCCAACTAGAAGTGGCACCCCGAGTTCAGAAACTACCAGCCAATCTGCATGGCTGCCAGACAAATTTAGGTTAACATTAAGAAGTTCTTGAGTCAAGCCGACAGATAGCTCGCTCTAGCCTACGCCGACCATTGTGTAGTGCCCTCCCACGACCTTGATGGACTCCAAGACCCTGCCCTATGGTGTGCTTCTCTTTCTGCTGTAGGCGTTCGTGAAGGCGGACATGACGGTTCGCGAGGATACCACCATCATTAGAGTGCCGCAGGGCGGTGAACCGCCCTCGTTCAAAGCACTCTTCCCCAGCTGGGACGACGCCTTCTTCAAGGTAGGCTTCAGCGTGAAAATGCGCCCAACTGCCGACACATAACCTGACGCTTTCCTGTGACTTTCAGATGTGAGTAGACAATGCCATAATCATTTCGAATCAGTGATGTTGTCTCAATAATTCGCAGTTAAAAGCTTGTTCTGTACGTTTTTACGTGTCACGCTTGATGAGTACGACATGCATATAGGTGCTATTAAGCTGCCAATATTTATTCCATTGTGTCGACACTTCACTATGGTTTGGCCATGCGTCTTCCTGTACCTTATTTACCTGTCTCTGTATGCCTGCTTTGGTTTACCCCTCTGAAAACATTTCGCGTCTTTGATGTTACATTCAATTTGTGTGCTAATTTATGTACTACCCACCAAATTGATCGAATGTTGCGCATTAATGTATCGCACTCAGTGGCTGTTAATTTACCATCCGACTAGTGTGACATTCCACATTTCTACGTGGGAGAGGAGGGGAGGGGTGCAGTCACGGGTGGTGGACTTGATTGAAGCTCATCATTCAGAATCGTCGTGGGAGGTGGGCCAGATACCGGTGGTGGCAGTTAGAATGGCGGCAAAGGCAAGCTTTTTTACCCACAAGAGGGCCGTGAATCTCCAGCTCCACCGGCTACTCCTTTGGCGTTCCAAAACTATTAATTTTACCTGTCTCTCTTGCCGCGTAGCAGCAAGAGAGTTGTTTGGATTCTGAATGCAAATTGGTTTCTGAGCGCGATTTAAATGTTCTGATGGTGTGCGGAGAATCTGTGCGGAGAGCAGCCACGGGCCTGACGACCAGCTATAAATTGGCGTGAATTGTCTATCCTTGCGTGCGTTTTTCTTTTAGCAGCTATAATGGTTCTTGTTTCTCAGAAGTAACAAGCTTCTCAAGAAGATGCTGACGGCGATCCCCTCTCAGGTTGGTTTGCTCGTCCGCACGAGGATTCACGTGAGCGGAGGATGCTTTACTATGTATATTGTTTTGCTGCTGTGCATGCGCTGTGTTCAGAAGTGATATGGCTTGTATTGTTCTAACCTGTTGTGTTTGATTAACCGTCCGTTCACATTGCAGGGAGGGGAAAGTGGAGGACTCAGATTGATTCCCATCAGGTTTTTCTGAGATAACTCATAAACCGTTCAAGATATCGCTTTGAACATTGGCATACTTTCTAGCAAATTATGAGTGCACATTGTCAAACATTGAGCTCTGGTCCATTAAGATTAAAAAACTAGGACAGGTCCAAATCATACCTCGTCTCAATGCGGTTTTTGATGTGGATCGAAACATTTGCCATCAACAAAGTACAAAATATAGGATACAATTTAATCCTGAATGCATATGCAAATGATCGAGTCAAGTACAATACAACATAAAATGATCTCGAATCAGACCACCAGGTTAAGCGGGGGTGTAGACTGGATGGTTTTCTTTTAGCATAACTTCAGCACCAATAAATATGTTTGAAAAATCTGAGTATGCGCAATGATAAATTATGTCATCTAATAGTGTTCCAAGCTTTGAGTCCATAATCCTGGCAAGACGGGGTTCGAGTAGCTTCGCGCGCTCGCATTTGGCCCCCGGTTGGGAGGGTCAACTGGCAACTGGCCCGATAAGGCCGGGGACGAGCTACCAGGGCGACCGTGTCGGTGCATTGACGGCACGTATAATTCGGACTACATGAAAAAAAAGATAAGGTTTGGCTACTGAAACATGATCTGGAATGTCTCAGGAGAAGGCAAATGTATTGCAGGCTCTCCGAGGGCTAAAATAAAGGCTACTGCGATGCAAAAATAGTTCAACCATGGTAATTTTGCACGCGCATTTCTATGGTGATGTGATTATAGCCCCCAAGCACAGTTGAAGCATTTGTACTGCTTTGGAAAAGCTTGGGAAATTATTAACACGCGCACTGGAGGGGGGGCGAAATCCGCCCACCCCTCAGGTTTTTCGCAAATAACTGCAGATTTTACCAGTCGATATACGCGATTTTCGGTGTACCTGCTTAGAAATGAACGGCGCGTCGTTTAAAGCAAGAAAAATGGAAATCGGCCGAAAATTTGTCAAGTTAGGGGCCGCTAAATTCAAAAAATGTTATAGCGCCAGACCACAAAAATCGGCGCTGATGCGCTTCCAGTATACTGACAAAAGGGAAGTGTTCTAGGCAACACTAGCGACTTGTTTGATGCATATGGATATGCTGTATAGTTTCAAGGTCATGTTAGGTCACCAAGGTCAAGTCAGGTCAAGTTCATGACAGGTTACTGGAACCAAACTTGATCAACTGAAATGTCGCCATAAATGCACTACTGGTTGTCATTTGTACTGTTTGTCATTGCGTTTCCATACTTTATTCATGTACTTCACTCCCTTCTTCACGAAGCCGATTGCTCCGAGCTGCCCGACGGAGCAGTCGGGCGGGCGGCCGGTTCCGGTAACTGGAACAGGTAACTGACCTGATAAAGTGGTGCTATATAGGTGACCTGAGGTCAAATGTTGGGTCTAGCATCTGCATTGCATCATTAGTAATGTCCAAAACATCATTGATGCCCATTTTTGAGCATTTAAACACAATCACAGCAATCCATAACGATGACAAGCCAAGCCACGCAAAACCGGAAAATGTTGTCAATCTGACCTCATTTGACCTTGACGATATTGACCTAAGGTCACGAAAATTGCACACGATAGAGTTCTCTACCGTGCCCATCCACCCTGCGAATTTCGTTCCTCCAGCTTTACTAGGAGCCGAGATCTTAGGGGGGCGGAATCCACCCCCCTCCAGTGCGCGTAATTCTCAGAGGCCCTCCAGGGCGCGTGTTAAAGCAAAATTTACAACTTGGCATTAATTTCCACAAATGTCATCAAAGAATACGGGAGCATATCTTTCCTTGACTTGATGGTGCCTAATGTTTTTTTTTCCAGAGTACACTACGTTTTGAAACTCCAAGTTTGTTCCAACTTACGATTCAACTTTTGTGAGGTTTTGGTGCGGGTCCCTCATTTTTCGCTTCTTATGCGATATATGTTTGCTATTGCGCTATTTTGCACTAAGGGCTTTGCACGCAATGTGTAGGCAAGTTTAATTGGCCTGCCATTAATAGTTTAGGGTTTGCCTCGATTGGTTCTCAATTTCAAGAGCTTCTCCAAACCACCAAGTTCTCAAATCAAACAGCCGTTAATGCCCTGGCATTGATCGGGCTGATAGTCAAGCAATACGGCAACACTTGAGCAACAGTTTCAACAACTTCTCCAAAACCAGCAAAAACCAACACCGTCGCGTTCCTTTTTAAATTCGTGCCTCCAAATAACCGGGCAACCATGGCGGACAACCGTCCAGCGTCTGCACGCTCTCGCCTTCACCCGCTCGGTAACATCTTACCGCGTCAACCGTCCAGTCGCTTCTGGGCAGAGCCGCGCGCGCGACAGGGGCACCAGTCCCCCATGGGAAGGGGTGGGGGTGGGTGCAAGGTGTTGGCCTACCGGTCATTGTGCAGACGATCTGTCATATTCATCTGTCGTATTGTATGTCGTGTCATATTCAGCAGTAGCATTGTGCAGCATCACTTGCTTTCTGGAACTGTATGGTAAATTTAGATGCCGAGTTAGAATAGGGCACCAAAGCCTCCCTGTGTTCCATATGTTGGCGAAATGTCATCCCAGGGCTAGGATTGTCTGAGGCCAATGAGCTCGGAGCGCCTACACTAGGGCACAATTGGACGCCGAATTCCAATACAGCGTCTAAGCCTACCCCCAAAAACCGAAGCTTTTCAGAAAAATAAACCAAAGTCATTCGGAATTATCCCATTACAGTGATCTTTGATTACCTTGAATAATTTAAAACCCTAGCAATCTATAGTCAATCATCTAAAACATAATATTCCACATTTCGGTTTTAATAAATGCATATAGAGAATAATTGAATGCTTATATAAATGGGGTGCCCTACGGAGTGGCTACCCAAGCATACCACGTTGGCGATGCCCCCATGACCCAGCCTGACATTAACCTGAAACTTTTCGCACCTTGTTGGAAATCATTGTGGCCCTTCGTATATATTCCGACTTTCTGGTGGGCACAATTCACAAAAAGAACACTGAGATAACGGCATATGTCTGGCTTTGACCATGATCTAACTCATGAAGACCTCATGTCAAAATGATTAGTTACTTATTTTTCGGGTTTATTTTAAGTGTTAATCCGTCAAAACTAGAACGATTTCACGTGATAATTTCCTGAGCTTGAGGTGTAGTTAAACAGTGCAAAGCGCATGAGCTCAATACAGTCGAAAGTGAACATCCTCCTAGCCTGTCAACACAGAGGCACCCGTCTTGAGAACTGCACAATGATGCATGCATTACACGAGTGTAGGACATTTATTTTCCATGAGCAGTATTTCGGATCAAAATTCAAGCATGCCACTCACTAACTAAGTACCCGTAGGTTTTTAATCGCTACTTATGTAATGTGTGTGTGTGTGTGTGACCGTGTGCTCAAAGCATTTGATGTGCGCTCTGGCAGTGACAATACCCTGTTGTGACTCTGGTTCTATAGTTCCGAGTCGTCTGACGTGTGGTTCTGTTGTTGCCGGCTATCTGACGTATGGTTCTGTTGTTGCCCGCCATCTGACGTGTGGTTCTGTTGTTGCCAGCCATCTGACGTGTGGTTCTGTTGTTGCCGGATATCTGACGTGTGGTTCTGTTGTTGCCGGATATCTGACGTGTGGTTCTGTTGTTGCCCGCCATCTGACGTGTGGTTCTGTTGTTGCCCGCCATCTGACGTGTGGTTCTGTTGTTGCCCGCCATGTGATGTGTGGTTCTGTTGTTGCCGGATATCTGACGTCTGGTTCTGTTGTTGTCCGCCATCTGACGTGTGGTTCTGTTGTTGCCCGCCATCTGACGTGTGGTTCTGTTGTTGCCCGCCATCTGACGTGTGGTTCTGTTGTTGCCCGCCATCTGACGTGTGGTTCTGTTGTTGCCCGCCATGTGATGTGTGGTTCTGTTGTTGCCGGATATCTGACGTGTGGTTCTGTTGTTGCCCGCCATCTGACGTGTGGTTCTGTTGTTGCCCGCCATCTGACGTGTGGTTCTGTTGTTGCCCGCCATCTGACATGTGGTTCTGTTGTTGCCCGCCATCTGACGTGTGGTTCTGTTGTTGCCCGCCATGTGATGTGTGGTTCTGTTGTTGCCGGATATCTGACGTGTTGTTCTGTTGTTGCCCACCATCTGACGTATGGCTCTGTTGTTGTCCGCCATCTGACGTGTGGTTCTGTTGTTGCCCGCCATCTGACGTGTGGTTCTGTTGTTGCCCGCCATGTGATGTGTGGTTCTGTTGTTGCCGGATATCTGACGTCTGGTTCTGTTGTTGTCCGCCATCTGACGTGTGGTTCTGTTGTTGCCCGCCATCTGACGTGTGGTTCTGTTGTTGCCCGCCATCTGACGTGTGGTTCTGTTGTTTCCCGCCATCTGACGTGTGGTTCTGTTGTTGCCCGCCATGTGATGTGTGGTTCTGTTGTTGCCGGATATCTGACGTGTGGTTCTGTTGTTGCCCGCCATCTGACGTGTGGTTCTGTTGTTGCCCGCCATCTGACGTGTGGTTCTGTTGTTGCCCGCCATCTGACGTGTGGTTCTGTTGTTGCCCGCCATCTGACGTGTGGTTCTGTTGTTGCCCGCCATGTGATGTGTGGTTCTGTTGTTGCCGGATATCTGACGTGTTGTTCTGTTGTTGCCCGCCATCTGACGTATGGCTCTGTTGTTGTCCGCCATCTGACGTGTGGTTCTGTTGTTGTCCGCCATCTGACGTGTGGTTCTGTTGTTGCCCGCCATCTGACGTGTGGTTCTGTTGTTGCCGGCTATCTGACGTGTGGTTCTGTTGTTGCCGGATATCTGACGTGTGGTTCTGTTGTTGCCCGTCATCAGACGTGTGGTTCTGTTGTTTCCCGCCATCTGACGTGTGGTTCTGTTGTTGCCGGATATCTGACGTGTGGTTCTGTTGTTGCCCGTCATCAGACGTGTGGTTCTGTTGTTGCCGGCTATCTGACGTGTGGTTCTGTTGTTGCCCGCCATCTGACGTGTGGCTCTGTTGTTGCCGGCTATCTGACGTGTGGTTCTGTTGTTGCCCGCCATCTGACGTGTGGTTCTGTTGTTGCCGGCTATCTG
Organism: Ashinkailepas kermadecensis; assembly: GCA_034440615.1. Taxonomy (NCBI): domain Eukaryota; kingdom Metazoa; phylum Arthropoda; class Thecostraca; family Neolepadidae; genus Ashinkailepas; species Ashinkailepas kermadecensis. The sequence goes on along the minus strand of JAOTOM010002864.1, from coordinate 378 downwards.
ACGTGTGGTTTTGTTGTTGCCCGCCATCTGACGTGTGGTTCTGTTGTTGCCCGCCATCTGACGTATGGCTCTGTTGTTGTCCGCCATCTGACGTGTGGTTCTGTTGTTGCCGGATATCTGACGTGTGGTTCTGTTGTTGCCCGCCATCTGACGTGTGGTTCTGTTGTTGCCCGCCATCTGACGTGTGGTTCTGTTGTTGCCCGCCATCTGACGTGTGGTTCTGTTGTTGCCGGCTATCTGACGTGTGGTTCTGTTGTTGCCCGCCATCTGACGTGTGGTTCTGTTGTTGCCGGCTATCTGACGTGTGGTTTTGTTGTTGCCCGCCATCTGACGTGTGGCTCTGTTGTTGCCCGCCATCTGACGTATGGCTCTGTTGTT